>BQNB010099601.1:0-20729 GCA_026074375.1 Tanacetum coccineum | reverse complement strand
TGATTTAATATATTGGATGTGCAATTGGTGTTTAAAAGAAAAAATAAGTTGTTGTGGAGAGTATGTTTTACTCGGCTGGAGAAGAAAGAAAATGGTGACGGCGGTTAAGGTTTGACAGGGCGTTTTATGAGAGGCAACTTAACTTAGCCACCTAGGTCTGAGGATCAGATCCGCTCTGATACCATATAAGATTGTGTGAATGTCCTTCCCGAATATTATTGATATCATGTTAGATATTAGAAAAAGACTCGGTCACCCCGTGTATTTTACTATTCAATATAGCTCGTAGTTTAATAGGTAAACTTATGACTTTCGGTATTGAACTGGGTACTAATACCCGGTGTATTGTAAGAACTATAAATACCTCTTCCAACTTTAGAAAAGGTAAGCATCTATTTCACTTTACACACACTCTTTAGTGTGTTTTTCTTATTTCTCTCTCAACTATTCTCTCTCTCTAACTTTCTCTCTCTAGATCTCTTTAGATCTATACATGTTTGTGTGAATTCGAGAACCTACAATTGGTATCAGAGCCATGGGGTGGATTCGTGATTGATTCATATGGTTAAATAAGCTCAAATTCGTGACTTATTTTTGAAGTAAAAAAAAACCATGGCTCATTTTTGATTTTGGCTTATTTGTTTGTTAATCTTGATCTTCTCTTGTTCTACACATCAAAAAGGTTAGATTGTAACAATTTCAAGTGGTATACAAGCTCCTAGTTCGATTTATAAGGTTATTAAGTTTGATGTTCTTCGTGGAGGGTTGCTTCGTTTTTATGATCCACGAAGAAATACATGTTATTGGAAGGTTAATCTTCATACACCATCTTAGTATTACATGTTAGAGCTTTGATTCGTGGTTAAAAAGATAATATGGCTTGATTTTGCTTAATTCGTCCAAGTGTTCTTCGTGGAGAGTTGGTTAAAATATCATTATCTAACCGGCGGTTTGACAAAAGGTAGGGACAAGATCCGGAAATTTAGGAAAAAGTCAAAGGCGAGTTGCCAAAAGTCAATGGCGAGTTGCTTGTTCGCGGCGGTTTACACAGGATAGTGGCGAGTTGGCTTGAAAATAATAGTCGGCGAGTTGGTAAAAGGTACGGCGAGTTGCTAAAACACACGGCGAGTTGTTAAAACGGCGGGTTGCCAAAAACGGCGGGTTGCCAAAAACGGCGGGTTGCCAAAAACGGCGGGTTGCTAAAACGGCGGGTTGCTAAAACGGCGAGTTGCTTTATCTCACCAGCGGCGGTTTAGTCACTATAGGCAGCGGTTTGATTATTTTATTAAGCCGGCGAGTTAGCAAAAATATAGAGGCGGTTTGGTTGATTTCAAAGCGGCGGTTTGATAGAAACATATACGCAGCGGTTTGATTAAAAAAAAAAAAAAGAAAAAAAAAAGGTAGGGACAAGATCCGGAAATTTAGGAAAAAGTCAAAGGCGAGTTGCCAAAAGTCAATGGCGAGTTGCTTGTTCGCGGCGGTTTACACAGGATAGTGGCGAGTTGGCTTGAAAATAATAGTCGGCGAGTTGGTAAAAGGTACGGCGAGTTGCTAAAACACACGGCGAGTTGTTAAAACGGCGGGTTGCCAAAAACGGCGGGTTGCCAAAAACGGCGGGTTGCCAAAAACGGCGGGTTGCCAAAAACGGCGGGTTGCCAAAAACGGCGGGTTGCTAAAACGGCGGGTTGCTAAAACGGCGAGTTGCTTTATCTCACCAGCGGCGGTTTAGTCACTATAGGCAGCGGTTTGATTATTTTATTAAGCCGGCGAGTTAGCAAAAATATAGAGGCGGTTTGGTTGATTTCAAAGCGGCGGTTTGATAGAAACATATACGCAGCGGTTTGATTAAAAAAAAAGGTAGGGACAAGATCCGGAAATTTAGGAAAAAGTCAAAGGCGAGTTGCCAAAAGTCAATGGCGAGTTGCCAAAAGTCAATGGCGAGTTGCTTGTTCGCGGCGGTTTACACAGGATAGTGGCGAGTTGGCTTGAAAATAATAGTCGGCGAGTTGGTAAAAGGTACGGCGAGTTGCTAAAACACACGGCGAGTTGTTAAAACGGCGGGTTGCCAAAAAAGCGAGTTGTTAAAACGGCGAGTTGTTAAAACGGCGATTTGTTAAAATGGCGAGTTGTTAAAACGACGAGTTGTTAAAACGGCGTTGTTAAAACGGCGAGTTGTTAAAACGGCGAGTTGCATTATTTTAATACACGGCGGGTTGTCAATTTCAGCAGCGGTTTGCTATTATAATAATACCCGGCGAGTTACTCATATTAAAGCAGCGGTTTGATTAAATAGATAAGGCGGCGGTTTGCTCCATACCCTTGGCGGCGGTTTGGATAAAAAAAATTATATAGCCTTTTTAACTTATTTTTACATCAAATTCAAATTTTGGTAATAGCGTAAAAAAAATTTCGGTCGACACCTTTTTAGGGAAAAAATAAGTAAAATAAAAAAAATTTCTATAGCCTTTTTAGCTCATTTTTACACCAAATTTAGATTTTGGTAATAGTGTAAAATTTATTTTTTTCATAATCCAACTGCGCCGAATTCCAAACAAATCATCAAACCATAAGCCAAAACCAAAACCATTGCATTAATCATACAAGAAACAAAGCAAAACCATAGAGTGAAACTCATATGCAAAAGGCAAGAGGAAAAGGGTCCGAATGATGCTGAAGGCAGTTTGATGTGCTGGTTGGTGTCAACAGAAAGCAGATGGGCACCAATCCCGACAAGCAGAATACAAGTAGCAGTTCAAGGAGTTATACCACACAAGCCTTGGGATCAGATATCAACAGTAATTGGACAAAGAGCCATTTGCTGAGTTAAAATTAACTGCTCTACATAATATCCTTGCTAATGAACAACAGCATACTGAGCAATCTGAACCCAGTTATGACACACATCTGTTGGAAACTATTGAAAGCAATACCACTCCTACTTCAACAAATATATGTCATAGGGGAAGAGAGATTGACCAGGATGCTTTGCTTAAAACTGAGCTTCTCAAAATGAAAGATATGGTTGATAAGGAAAATTTACAATGAACTTTCAAAACGGGGATTTTTACAACTGGAAAAACCAATTGTATTTCACTTGAAAAATACAAAATTCAACAAAAAGGAAGAAAGTTTTCAAAGTAACAAACCATGTAAGAATCAGGAATTTCCAAATTTCGGTAGAATTGTTTTGTGATTAATTGATTTGAAAGCTCTCTACTGGTCATAGAACCAACTAATTTGCAACTTGAAAAACAAATTAAAAGTGTGAGGAAACAAGTAATGAAGCCACAGTTTAAAAATGATATCGATGTGAATGAAACATTTAACAGCGAATTAGAACACAGTGTGCTAAATAACTGCACAAAGTGAGCACTGACATAAAGAAAAATGACATTTGAAAACATACTTACAAAGAACTTGTTTGATTCTATTATAAAGACGAAAGTTCAAATAAAGACAACATGAATCTTTAATTTCTCAAATTAATCAAAGTCGGCCGAAAATGCTGATTGTAAAAAAGCTCAGCCTTCAGGAAAAGTTTTTGCAAATGCGGCATTAAAAAATGAACTTAGAAAGATAAAAGGAAATAACGTGGATACTAAGTTTGCCAAAGCATCAATCTTGGGGAAACCGCCTTTACAACCATCTAGAAATCATTTAGTTGTTAGACAACCGAATGCTTTACGTCTGAACGACTAGAATTCAAGACTCAACGGTTGACTACCCAAGTTTGATGAGAAAATAATATTTGTCTAAAAACATCACATCCTTATTATTTGCCTAAAGTTTAGAGAATCTGCTGCAGCAACACCTCATCAGGTGAATGCAACCTAACTACTTCAGGAATAGTCATAAAGAATCCGTATGGTTCTCTAATGAAATGGTTCACATGCTTACTTTCTAGAGGAAGCTAGGAAAATGACACAAGAGAAAAATCAGATTCCTAGTCATAAGGAAATGGCCTCTAGCTAAGCACACTACACTCCTAATGTTTTGTACACCCAAACCTAGAAACATATAGAGAGTTCTCCTGTATCTAAAAGTGTAGTGGTTAATTTCAAATGGTGATTCCTCTAGTAGATCACTCTAAGGAATTCTAGATTTCTTCTAGGACTCCAAACAATTGGTTTGTCCGATTGTGTCAAAATAAATCTTTAATACAAATCATGATGATTGTATTAACAAAGATCATGAATAGGTGAATTCTCGTGCTAAAAGGTCCATCCCCCAAGATCACAAACAACAATCCCGTAAAATCTAAAGAACACAACTCATAAACCTGGAAGGGCATAATGGCATAGGACAAAGGTATCACTCAATAAGTCTTCTCCGCTGTGCATGAGAAACCCAACACTCCTAGATCTTGTCTTAGGTGAAACCAACGGTTATAATTTTCAAGGACTGTTCGTCTAGGTGGATACCTACTGGAAAGGTGTTTCATCGATAGCCAACCATGAGTTGACTATGAACCTCCAAATGGATCAAATTGATTATAACCACTAGACCCATGATGAATGCAATCAAACTCATTATGTTAGTGCAGGTACTTCTAACTCAAGTGCAGGTACATCTGTCAATCCTTTAAAGGAAAGACTCGGAGTTTGGTTACCAAAAAGACTGATATCTCATACATCAGGAGTTCAAGGAATTCAAATCTGATGAACATGCTTCAAATGACGCTTGATCACAGCAGTTCAAGCCTCGGATCTTTCATTTGTCAAAATGTTTGGACAAATCATTCAGGCCTCGTTCTACATTTTGATGACGTTTTGAACAAAACGTTTAAAACCACGATCCTTAATGTCAAATGGCGTCTGTTGGCATCTCTTCAACCCTGTTCCTTAAAGTAAAGAAAGGTGTATCGCCTGCAGAGAAAAAGGAAAGTGTTACGTGTCATGCATTTAATCCTTGGACAACTAGAAAAGAGCAAATCTTTTCGGTCTTGAGGCTACTATCGAAACACTCATGTTTGTTAGCCTCAATCGATGGCTTTCGTATTCTTTTGTACGACACCATTTTTTCAAATGAAAATAGTAGAGTGGTACGACTTCAGTTCCTTTTTCTTCAAAATAAAGAAATCTTCTTGTTTTTGACCAATCTCATTAACAAGCATCAAATATTTTTCCCATGCTTGTTCGTTAGTTAAGTGGACCAACGTACATTAGCTGGTATTATAATTCACTAGATCAAAAATGGCAATCGCATATGCAATTTTTGAAGGGGAGAATAGTGAATTGAATGTGTATAAAATGGTCAAATGTGAAAGTGTAGGGTGTTAAATCTGTAAGGTGTTAAATCTTCGTGACTCTAATTGAATATCTATCGTGCAATCCTGATATCAAGGGCATGTCAAACTCAAGTTCGAGACATCTTTATCTAATGTTGAATATATACTAAGTATGCTAACTTTTGTTTGATATTCTTTAACAGATACGATGGCAGAAGAGAATATTCCTGCACCTGAACCTACAAGATGAGATGAACATATCCTTCATTGCTTAGAACAGTTACAAATTGGAAAGGGAAACCTTCTCTAAGATCTACAGAAGTTGCAGAAGAATCCTATCTTCCACATTTCAGTTGATATTTCAAGAACACAAACTTTTCGTTAGGGCATTCACTGCATCAGCAAATTCCCATCTATCTACATTCATGCTGTTTCTGGAAATACTCCGACTCATGATGCAAAGACTGTGTATAATTAAAAACTTGATGAAAAAAAACTTGAGGAAAAATGTTTACTCTGAGTGCTGATCTTTTTTCATAAGGCCTAAAAGGAACACTCCGCATTGACAACATCGTCCCTAACCAGACTTAGAATTTTAGAATTAGGTAATCCTAATCACTTAACTGAAGCTGAAGAAGAAGCTGCTGCGAAAGAGAAGTTCATGCTACTACATGCAGAATTATGTCTGTAACCAGACCCTGAGCCCATGCAATAAGACCAGACTGGATCAAACTCTGGAAAATTACATGTGACTCTGCTGGACCAAACCCTGAGCACATGGAATGATGAATTGCCTCGTGACAGAGCCTACCCACAAGGTTCATGAAAACTGAAGCCATAACAGACTAACGTGTCATGAAGAAAAATCCAGAAAAGTCATTTCTGGTTTCTATGTCTTCCATGAAAAATCTCGATGACACTTATAACTTTTGGGGATCACATTTCTTTATGACAAACTAAACCGAAGATGATCAGAGAAATCAAAGTTAAAAGAGTAGATCTGATTCCCACATACCTGATCCAAGACTTCAACATTAACGTTCAACTCCTCCATTGATTGCTCCCTTATCAACAAATGTCTCAATCTACTAAAGGTAAGCCGTCTCACTGGTCACGGTCCTCCACCAATCAACACGAAGCTACAACCACATCACTTCTCTCCCAACAATCACTCCATTCATCTCCCTTTAGCTAAGAGTGCAAGATTGGAGCAAGAAGCTATGTGAGTGAAAAGACAATCACTCTCCGATGTTTTGGCGTTCAATCAAATCCCAAGTATCCTTCTGTTGTTGATAAATATCTAGAACAAAATTGATGATTCTCTCCTTAAGATTCATGAACGACACAACTGCAGATTTAATCGAGAAATTCTCTTCCTGCCTGGACCCAGATCATAAAGAATCAAGAATCTGAAAAGAGGTCCAAAGAAATTAATCAGAATCAAAAAGGGAACAAGGGTAAGGAGAAACAAGAATCAACTTACATCCTTCAATACACAAGGTGGCTCTGTGTAAGAATTTGATCTAAAAGTGCTCTTCCCCCCCCTCCCACCCTCTCCCACCCCCCCCCCCTTCAAACACAGTTAATAAGAACCAAGATGCAAACAGAAATCCTGCCAACAACCGTTATACCATGCTCTTAAGAACTGTTAATATCAGATGAAGATCCATGGATAAGGAAGTTGCAGTCAAGGTTAAAGACTCACCAAGATAAAGCATGATTAGTGATGATGAAGAAGATGATGATATGATGAAGGCCTTCATCTGGATCAAACCCGGTTCGTCATAAAGAGAAAAAAGACCCGAATCAGCCCGTCTTCTATCTTCTGGTTCATGCTCAGCCTCCTTACCAAAAAATGATCACCAAAGTTCAAGAAACCACGGGAGTCCTGATCATCGCTTCTATACAACCATCTTCATCCATCACAACCACAACTAGAAGGCATAACCCTGCACACCATGGAATAGATGATGATGTATAACTCATCCTGAGCATATGCATCCACACAACATCCAGATCACTGACACAATCTGATGCATATGCTGTCCAATCAACGAACCAGATCACAGTACACACAGTCTGATGCATAATGCAGAAACTTAACCCGATGCCCACACATCAAAGAAAGACAGTCTCTGTATATTATGCTTTCTGAGATTCTTTATATTTGTCAAAGAAAGAGGTCTTCTAATTCCGTCTAAGAAGCTTCAAGGGTATTCAAAACTCTTACATCCTGCAGAACAAGAGGCTGCTGACATAATGAAAGCTCTCAAGGAAAGCAAGAAAATGAGCAAGAGACAACCTGGAACTGGAGGCTCAAATGAAGGAACTGGTAACATACTAGGGGGTACCGTTGAAGAGGAGTCCCACATCATTTTTCTAGAGCTCACGTGAAGGAAACTGGATCCAACCAGGGGTATCCTGGATGATGAAAAAAAAGACTAAATCCATTGTGGTAAGCAATTATGTACATGAACAATTTGCAGAGAATGATAATGCTTAGGTGATATCATAAGGAAACAAATCCTGAGTCCTGAAGAAATATCTAAGTAAAAGATAACCAGAAAAACTACTATGGAAACCGAAGTTGAAACCGATTTCACTGTCCTAATCCAACAATTTCCTTCATCTTTACCTTTACTGATAACTTTCAGTGATCGATCTTCTTCATCATCTCCTAAATCAGTATCTCCTCCTTGTCAAGAATCATTCATTATAACTTTCACCACCAACATCCGCACTACAGCAGAGCAATTCAGTTCTTGAAATGGTCAAGTCACGGCTCCTGTGCAAATCAGTTCAGGACCTGCCGGCCTCTTTGATGACTCCCTGGAGACATCAGTTCAGGACTCGTGCAAATCTCAGTTTCTCCAACACCATATGTTCCACCATCCAAGAAAGACTATGAGATCCTGTTGTAACCATTGTTTAATGAGTACTATAATCTTCCACCACGATCTGTTTTCCAAGTATCCCGGTAAGCTATTTTGCTTCAAGAGCTGTTGATCCAGTTGGTTCACCTTCAACAACTACCAAAATGGATCGCGATGAACAATCTACTATACTTATCAGCCACAAATCAGGAAATTCAATCTCAATACACACATCAAGGTGTTGAAGAATATATCATAGGACATCAAAATGCATAATTTAAAATGCACCCCTCCTTCATATATTTCTTTAAACTCTGGTTTTGAAGAAACTAAATTGACAAGGGGTTAATTCTCGTGATTTTCTAGTGGATTCCAAATTATTATTGAATAGCATTCTTTACACCCCACTACAATGTTACCCTCAAATCGCCTTAGCATCCCTTGTGTGTGCTTATTTTTAGTACATTATTGTGATCACATATGTTTAACCCTAGTTAACTGTTTGCTTAATTACATGGTTGCTAAATTGAGTCATTTGGTACTTTTGGGATGACTGAGATTTGATGTGTTATCGTGTAGGGTCAATTTATTGATTACCAAGTTTTAAATTTATATTTAGCCAACTTATCCTAAAACAACACTTTAACGGGCAGTGTACCCGATCGGGTGGAGTTTCGTGGTAAGTAGGGTGTCGAACACTAAGAGTGAGGTCGTTAACCTTATATTCTATTAGTATTTTAATTACTCTAATTAAGTTAATTCTAATTACTTGTTAAACCTATGCTATATACGCTTCTAATGATGATGGGGGTTTTCAGCCTGAGAGACTGGCACGGTTTGGTGGTGACTAAAACTGTTAGATATTAGAAAAAGACTCGGTCACCCCATGTATTTTACTGTTCATTATAGCTCGTAGTTTAATAGGTAAACGTATGACTTTCGGTATTGAACCGGGTACTAATACCCAGTGTATTGTAAGAACTATAAATACCTCTTCCAACTTTGGAAGAGGTAAGCAACTAGTCATTTTACACACACTCTTCAGTGTATTTTCTAGTTTCTCTCTCAACCATTCTCTCTCTCTAACTTTCTCTCTCTAGATCTCTTTAGATCTATACATGTTTGTGTGAATTGGGGAACCTACAATTGGTATCAGAGCCATGGGGTGGATTCGTGATTGATTCATATGGTTAAATAAGCTCAAATTCGTGGCTTATTTTTGAAGAAAAAAACCCACGGCTCAGTTTTGATTTTGGCTTATTTGTTTGTTAATCTTGATCTTCTCTTGTTCTACACATCAAAGAGGCTAGGTTGTATCAATTTCGTGTGTTATACAAGCTCAAAGTTCGAATTATAAGCTTTAAAAGGTTAGTGTTCTTCGTGGAGAGTTGCCTAATTTTGGTCGATTCTCAAAGAAAGACGTGTTAAGGTGTGTTTAAACTTGATATACACACTTAGTATTGCATGTTAGAGCTTTGATTCGTGGATAGAAAAGATAATATGGCTTGATTTTGCTTAATTCGTCCAAGTGTTCTTCGTGGAGAGTTGGTTAAAATATCATTATCTAACCGGCGGTTTGACAAAAGGTAGGGACAAGATCCGGAAATTTAGGAAAAAGTCAAAGGCGAGTTGCCAAAAGTCAATGGCGAGTTGCTTGTTCGCGGCGGTTTACACAGGATAGTGGCGAGTTGGCTTGAAAATAATAGTCGGCGAGTTGGTAAAAGGTACGGCGAGTTGCTAAAACACACGGCGAGTTGTTAAAACGGCGGGTTGCCAAAAACGGCGGGTTGCCAAAAACGGCGGGTTGCCAAAAACGGCGGGTTGCCAAAAACGGCGGGTTGCCAAAAACGGCGGGTTGCTAAAACGGCGGGTTGCTAAAACGGCGAGTTGCTTTATCTCACCAGCGGCGGTTTAGTCACTATAGGCAGCGGTTTGATTATTTTATTAAGCCGGCGAGTTAGCAAAAATATAGAGGCGGTTTGGTTGATTTCAAAGCGGCGGTTTGATAGAAACATATACGCAGCGGTTTGATTTAAAAAAAAAAAAAGTACTTTTGGCGGGAAAAGTTAAGAAAAATTTAATTTTTTCTATAGCCTTTTTATCCCATTTTTACACCAAATTTTTTTCCGGCGGACTTTTCTGACCGAAACCAAAAATGCTCCTCACCACCCGATCTACCCAATCCCCACCACCACTCGCTGCCACCCTCCTCCACCGCCGCTGCCAACACCATCGCCGGCACCGCACCACCATCATCATTCCGCCATCATCATCATCATAAATCACCACGCACCACCACATCATCATCACGTCGTCGTCACCATCACCTCTACCACGCCACCACCACCGTACGACCACCCATGTGGGTGCGTCGGGTTGGCTGTGTAAACGCACGTGGGTGCGTTTGGTTTTCATTACCGCACCAAGGGTGTGTTCGGATTGGGTTTAGCAGCAGCAAGGGTGCGTCGGGTTGGCTGTGTAAACGCACGTGGGTGCGTTTGGTTTTCATTACCGCACCAAGGGTGTGTTCGGGTTGGGTTTAGCAGCAGCAAGGGTGCGTCGGGTTTGTGGTAACACACCAAAGGGTGCGTTGGTTTTGGGTTCATAGCCAACAAGGGTGCGTTGGTGTTGTTCGCAGCCAACACGGGTGCGTTTGGTTGACTGCCACCACCACAAGGGTGCGTTTGGCAGTCACCACCACCAAGGGATGCTTTTGGTTTGGGTTGTTATCACCACAAAGGGTGCGGTTGAGTTAGAAACAGATTAGGGGTGTTTGTGTTGCGGTTTGACAGATTAGGGAGTGTTTGGTTTTGGTTTAAACACCACGTAGGGTGCGTTGGTTTAGCATGAAACACGGCATAGGGTGCGTTTGTTATATTTACATCAGAAAAGGATGCGTTTGGTTTTGTATAAAACAGATTAGGGTGCGTTTGGTGGATATAGAAACTATTAGGGTGTGTTTGGTTTGGCAGCCAAGCACTAAAGGTGCGTTTGGTTGGACAGTTTGACGTATAGGCTGCGTTTGGGATAACAGAAACACACAAGGAGTGTGTTTGGGTTTGAAATAAGCACCACGGGGTGCGTTTGGGTTTAGAGAAGACAACAAAGGATGCGTTTGGTTTAGCGAAACAACAAGGGTTCGTTTGGTTTATACACTTGACTAATAAATATAACACGAGACTTTATAAATTATAAATCGGAACTAAAATGGTGGTTAATGGTTAAATAAATATAGTATTTATTAATTTGTTTAGTTATAAATATATATAAATATATATATAAAACACGTAGATATTTTGAAACGCGTGGTTTGTTGAAAAGTGGAAAAGAAAACATTAGGTTTTATAAATATGGGGAAACGTTATATAACCGGGAAGGTCATGACGAAATTTATATAACTTTTTATATTTAGTAATGTTTTACTAAAGCCTCTATTATTTTAGAAACCGATAAAAGGGACTAAGTTATATTTTAAAGATATAATAATTTGTATTATACAATAACCGGATAAACGAACGAAAACTATACTTTTACAATGAGATAACTATTTTAGACACGACTCGTCGAGGAAACGAAATATAAATTTATAAAATATTATTTTATATTTTATAATTGTCAGCTAGAAGATAACATAACAATTGTTGTAAAAACTTTACAAACATCGTTTAAACATAAGTGGTAACCTTAAAACGTACGTTTACGCCTATGCAAGAACTTCTTATTTAATTAAGTGGTGATTTCGGAAACGGGTCAAACTAATTGGTTTAATCATTTACTCACACTTATTATCTAATACCTGCAAAGCATTATATACGTCACATTAATCTTTGGATTGTTTGTCTTTGTTATATAATTCACGGTATGAGTTATATAAGGGTTTATTTATCATATGTAATATATACAGAATATATTACATACTTTGCGTTCACTTTTCAATTTATTTATTTAACCATCCACCAAACTATTACAACTTAAGTCAATGGCGAGTTGCTTGTTCGCGGCGGTTTTACTCAGGTTAGATGGCGTAGAGTTGGCTTGAAAATAAATAGTCGGCGAGTTTGATTAAACAAGGTACGGCGAGTTGCTTAAAACCACCCACACGGCGTGTTGTTTAAAACGGGGGTTGCCAAAAACGGCGGGTTGCCAAAAACGGCGGGTTGCTAAAACGGCGGGTTGCTAAAACGGCGAGTTGCTTTATCTCACCAGCGGCGGTTTAGTCACTATAGGCAGCGGTTTGATTATTTTATTAAGCCGCGAAGTTTAGAAAAAAATATAAGACGGAGCGGTTTGGTTGATTTCAAAGCGGCGGTTTGATAGAAACATATACGCAGCGGTTTGATTAAAAAAAAAAAAAGGTAGGGACAAGATCCGGAAATTTAGGAAAAAGTCAAAGGCGAGTTGCCAAAAGTCAATGGCGAGTTGCCAAAAGTCAATGGCGATGCTTTGTTCGCTGGCGGGTTTACACAGGATTCGTGGCGAGTTGGCTTGAAAATAATAGTCGGCGAGATGGGTAAAGGATCTGGCGGTTGCTTAAAACACTACGGAGCGAGGTTGGTTGTTAAAACGGCGGGTTGCCAAAAACGGCGGGTTGCCAAAAACGGCGGGTTGCCAAAAACGGCGGGTTGCTAAAACGGCGAGTTGCTTTATCTCACCAGCGGCGGTTTAGTCACTATAGGCAGCGGTTTGATTATTTTATTAAGCCGGCGAGTTAGCAAAAATATAGAGGCGGTTTGGTTGATTTCAAAGCGGCGGTTTGATTGGAAAACATTTACGCTTCGGGTTTGATTTAAAAAAAAAAATAAAACAAAAGGTTAGCGACAAGATCCAGAAATATAGGAAAAAAAGTCAAAGGCGATGTTGCAAAAAGTACAATGGCGAAGTGGGAGCAAAAGTCATGGCGCGTTGCTTGTTCGCGGCGGTTTACTAGGCTAGTGGCGATGTTGGCTTGAAAAATACTAGTCGGCGATGTTGGTAAAAGTACGGCGAGTTGCTAAATACCCACGGCGAGTTTGTTCAATACGGCGGTTGCCAAATCGGAGAGTTGCCAAAAACGGCGGGTTGCCAAAAACGGGGGTTATCTGCCAAAAACGACGGATGCTAAAACAGGCGGGTTGCTAAAACGAGCGCGTTGCTTTATTCCCAGCGTGCGGTGTAGTCACATATAGGCAAGGGTTTGATTATTTATTTAGCCGGCGAGTTAGCAAAAATATAGAGGCGTGTTGGTTGATTTCAAACAGCGGGCGGTTTGATTGAAACCATATACGCAGCGTTTGTTTAAAAAAAATTAAAAAAAAAAAACAGGTAGGGGACAAAGATCGGAAAATTTAGGAAAAAAGTCAAAGGCGAGTTGCCAAAAAGTCAAATGGCGAGTGGTACCAAAAGTAATGGCGAGGTGTTAGTTCGCGGCGGGTTTACAAGGAGATACGTGGCGAGTTGGCTTGTAAATACTAGTCGGCGAGCTGTAAAAGGTACGGCGATGTGCTAAAACACGGCGAGTTGTTAAAACGGCGGGTGTGCAAAAAACGGGGGTTGCAAAATCGGGGGTGCTAAACGGCGAGTTGCTTTATCTCAAGCGGCGGTTTTAGTCTCTTAGGCAGCGGTTGACTTGTTTTATTAAGCCGGGAGTTAGCAAAAATATAGGGCCGGTTTGGGTTGATTCAAAGCTGGCGTGTTTGATTAGAACATATACGCAGCGGTTTGTATTAAAAAAAAAAAAAGGTAAGGGACAAGATCCAGACAATTTAGGAAAAAGTCAAAGGCGAGTTGCAAAGTCAATGGCGAGTTGCTTTGTTTCGCGGCGGTTTACACAGGATAGTGGGAGTTGGCTATGAAAATAATAGTCGGCGGTTGGTAATAACAAGGTACGGGATTGTTGCTAAAACACACGGGTGTTGTTTAAAACGGGGGTTGCAAAACACGGCGGGTTGCCAAAACCGGCGGGTTGCCTTTTAAAACGGCGAGTGCTTTATCTCACAGCGGCGGTATAGTCTTATAGCAGCGGTTTGATTATTTTATTAAGCCGGGGCGATGTTACAAAATTAAAGAGTGCGGCTTGGTTGATTACAAAGCGTGCGGTTGGTTCGAAACATATACGCAGCGGTTTGATTAAAAAAAAAAAAAAAAAGGTAGAAAACGGCGGGTTGCCAAAAACGGCGGGTTGCCAAAAACGGCGGGTTGCCAAAAACGGCGGGTTGCCAAAAACGGCGGGTTGCCAAAAACGGCGGGTTGCCAAAAACGGCGGGTTGCCAAAAACGGCGGGTTGCCAAAAACGGCGGGTTGCCAAAAACGGCGGGTTGCCAAAAACGGCGGGTTGCCAAAAACGGCGGGTTGCCAAAAACGGCGGGTTGCCAAACTTCAGATTCACAAGATATGGATAAATGAAATCAAACGTCTACGAGCTATACATAAGATCAATCTGAAGATTGAAGAGCTTAAGTTTAGTATTTTCAGGGGTGACCTCCCTTAGGGGGAGATTGTTAGATATTAGAAAAAGACTCGGTCACCCCATGTATTTTACTGTTCAATATAGCTCGTAGTTTAATAGGTAAACGTTTGACTTTCGGTATTGAACCGGGTACTAATACCCGGTGTATTGTAAGAACTATAAATACCTCTTCCAACTTTGGAAGAGGTAAGCATCTAGTCATTTAACACACACTCTTTAGTGTGTTTTCTTTTTCTCTCTCAACTATTCTCTCTCTCTAACTTTCTCTCTCTAGATCTCTTTAGATCTATACATGTTTGTGTGAATTCGGGAACCTACAATTGGTATCAGAGCCATGGGGTGGATTCGTGATTGATTCATATGGATAAATAAGCTCAAATTCGTGGCTTATTTTTAAAGAAAAAAACCCACGGCTCATTTTTGATTGTGGCTTATTTGTTTGTTAAACTTGATCTTCTCTTGTTCTACACATCAAAAAGGTTAGATTGTAACAATTTCAAGTGGTATACAAGCTCCTAGTTCGATTTATAAGGTTATTAAGTTTGATGTTCTTCGTGGAGGGTTGCTTCGTTTTTATGATCCACGAAGAAATACATGTTATTGGAAGGTTAATCTTCATACACCATCTTAGTATTGCATGTTAGAGCTTTGATTCGTGGTTTAAAAGATAATATGGCTTGATTTTGCTTAATTCGTCCAAGTGTTCTTCGTGGAGAGTTGGTTAAAATATCATTATCTAACCGGCGGTTTGACAAAAGGTAGGGACAAGATCCGGAAATTTAGGAAAAAGTCAAAGGCGAGTTGCCAAAAGTCAATGGCGAGTTGCTTGTTCGCGGCGGTTTACACAGGATAGTGGCGAGTTGGCTTGAAAATAATAGTCGGCGAGTTGGTAAAAGGTACGGCGAGTTGCTAAAACACACGGCGAGTTGTTAAAACGGCGGGTTGCCAAAAACGGCGGGTTGCCAAAAACGGCGGGTTGCCAAAAACGGCGGGTTGCTAAAACGGCGGGTTGCTAAAACGGCGAGTTGCTTTATCTCACCAGCGGCGGTTTAGTCACTATAGGCAGCGGTTTGATTATTTTATTAAGCCGGCGAGTTAGCAAAAATATAGAGGCGGTTTGGTTGATTTCAAAGCGGCGGTTTGATAGAAACATATACGCAGCGGTTTGATTAAAAAAAAAAAAAAAAGGTAGGGACAAGATCCGGAAATTTAGGAAAAAGTCAAAGGCGAGTTGCCAAAAGTCAATGGCGAGTTGCCAAAAGTCAATGGCGAGTTGCTTGTTCGCGGCGGTTTACACAGGATAGTGGCGAGTTGGCTTGAAAATAATAGTCGGCGAGTTGGTAAAAGGTACGGCGAGTTGCTAAAACACACGGCGAGTTGTTAAAACGGCGGGTTGCCAAAAACGGCGGGTTGCCAAAAACGGCGGGTTGCTAAAACGGCGAGTTGCTTTATCTCACCAGCGGCGGTTTAGTCACTATAGGCAGCGGTTTGATTAAAAAAAAAAAAAAGGTAGGGACAAGATCCGGAAATTTAGGAAAAAGTCAAAGGCGAGTTGCCAAAAGTCAATGGCGAGTTGCCAAAAGTCAATGGCGAGTTGCTTGTTCGCGGCGGTTTACACAGGATAGTGGCGAGTTGGCTTGAAAATAATAGTCGGCGAGTTGGTAAAAGGTACGGCGAGTTGCTAAAACACACGGCGAGTTGTTAAAACGGCGGGTTGCCAAAAACGGCGGGTTGCCAAAAACGGCGGGTTGCTAAAACGGCGGGTTGCTAAAACGGCGAGTTGCTTTATCTCACCAGCGGCGGTTTAGTCACTATAGGCAGCGGTTTGATTATTTTATTAAGCCGGCGAGTTAGCAAAAATATAGAGGCGGTTTGGTTGATTTCAAAGCGGCGGTTTGATAGAAACATATACGCAGCGGTTTGATTAAAAAAAAAAAAAAAAAAAAAAGGTAGGGACAAGATCCGGAAATTTAGGAAAAAGTCAAAGGCGAGTTGCCAAAAGTCAATGGCGAGTTGCTTGTTCGCGGCGGTTTACAGGATGTGCGAGTTGCTTGGAAAATAATAGTCGGCGATTTGGGTAAAAAGGTACGGCGATGCAGTTGCTAAAATACACACGGCGAGGTTGTTTAAAACGGCGGTTGCCAAAAAAAGGAGGGTTGCCAAAAAACAGGCGGGTTGCTAAAACGGCGGGTTGCTAAAAACGGTCGAGTGGCTTTATTCACCAGCGGCGGGTTTTTTAAGACCTATAGGCAGCGGTTTGATTATTTTATTAAGCCGGCGAGTTAGCAAAAATATAGAGGCGGTTTGGTTGATTTCAAAGCGGCGGTTTGATAGAAACATATACGCAGCGGTTTGATTAAAAAAAAAAAAAAGGTAGGGACAAGATCCGGAAATTTAGGAAAAAGTCAAAGGCGAGTTGCCAAAAGTCAATGGCGAGTTGCCAAAAGTCAATGGCGAGTTGCTTGTTCCTCCGCAAAAACCATACAAAACCCTCTAAAAACAAAAATGGCGAGTTGCTGGTTCGCGGCGGTTACACAGGATAGTGGCGAGTTGGCTTGAAAATAATAGTCGGCGAGTTGGTAAAAGGTACGGCGAGTTGCTAAAACACACGGCGAGTTGTTAAAACGGCGGGTTGCCAAAAACGGCGGGTTGCCAAAAACGGCGGGTTGCCAAAAACGGCGGGTTGCCAAAAACGGCGGGTTGCTAAAACGGCGGGTTGCTAAAACGGCGAGTTGCTTTATCTCACCAGCGGCGGTTTAGTCACTATAGGCAGCGGTTTGATTATTTTATTAAGCCGGCGAGTTAGCAAAAATATAGAGGCGGTTTGGTTGATTTCAAAGCGGCGGTTTGATAGAAACATATACGCAGCGGTTTGATTAAAAAAAAAAGGTAGGGACAAGATCCGGAAATTTAGGAAAAAGTCAAAGGCGAGTTGCCAAAAGTCAATGGCGAGTTGCCAAAAGTCAATGGCGAGTTGCTTGTTCGCGGCGGTTTACCTCAGGTTAGATGGCGTAGAGTTGGCTTGAAAATAAATAGTCGGCGAGTTTGATTAAACAAGGTACGGCGAGTTGCTTAAAACCACCCACACGGCGAGTTGTTAAAACGGCGGGTTGCCAAAAACGGCGGGTTGCCAAAAACGGCGGGTTGCTAAAACGGCGGGTTGCTAAAACGGCGAGTTGCTTTATCTCACCAGCGGCGGTTTAGTCACTATAGGCAGCGGTTTGATTATTTTATTAAGCCGCGAAGTTTAGAAAAAAATATAAGACGGACGGGTTTGGTTGATTTCAAAGCGGCGGTTTGATAGAAACATATACGCAGCGGTTTGATTAAAAAAAAAAAGGTAGGGACAAGATCCGGAAATTTAGGAAAAAGTCAAAGGCGAGTTGCCAAAAGTCAATGGCGAGTTGCCAAAAGTCAATGCGGTTGCTTTGTTCGCTGGCGGGTTTACACAGGATTCGTGGCGAGTTGGCTTGAAAATAATAGTCGGCGAGATGGGTAAAGGATCTGGCGGTTGCTTAAAACACTACGGAGCGAGGTTGTTTTTTAAAACGGGGGTTGCCAAAAACGGCGGGTTGCCAAAAACGGCGGGTTGCCAAAAACGGCGGGTTGCTAAAACGGCGAGTTGCTTTATCTCACCAGCGGCGGTTTAGTCTCTATAGGCAGCGGTTTGATTATTTTATTAAGCCGGCGAGTTAGCAAAAATATAGAGGCGGTTTGGTTGATTTCAAAGCGGCGGTTTGATTGGAAAACATTTACGCTTCGGGTTTGATTTAAAAAAAAAAATAAAACAAAAGGTTAGCGACAAGATCCAGAAATATAGGAAAAAAAGTCAAAGGCGATGTTGCAAAAAGTACAATGGCGAAGTGGGAGCAAAAGTCATGGCGCGTTGCTTGTTCGCGGCGGTTTACTAGGCTAGTGGCGATGTTGGCTTGAAAAATACTAGTCGGCGATGTTGGTAAAAGTACGGCGAGTTGCTAAATACCCACGGCGAGTTTGTTCAATACGGCGGTTGCCAAATCGGAGAGTTGCCAAAAACGGCGGGTTGCCAAAAACGGGGGTTATCTGCCAAAAACGACGGATGCTAAAACAGGCGGGTTGCTAAAACGAGCGCGTTGCTTTATTCCCAGCGTGCGGTGTAGTCACATATAGGCAAGGGTTTGATTATTTATTTAGCCGGCGAGTTAGCAAAAATATAGAGGCGTGTTGGTTGATTTCAAACAGCGGGCGGTTTGATTGAAACCATATACGCAGCGTTTGTTTAAAAAAAATTAAAAAAAAAAAACAGGTAGGGGACAAAGATCGGAAAATTTAGGAAAAAAGTCAAAGGCGAGTTGCCAAAAAGTCAAATGGCGAGTGGTACCAAAAGTAATGGCGAGGTGTTAGTTCGCGGCGGGTTTACAAGGAGATACGTGGCGAGTTGGCTTGTAAATACTAGTCGGCGAGCTGTAAAAGGTACGGCGATGTGCTAAAACACGGCGAGTTGTTAAAACGGCGGGTGTGCAAAAAACGGGGGTTGCAAAATCGGGGGTGCTAAACGGCGAGTTGCTTTATCTCAAGCGGCGGTTTTAGTCTCTTAGGCAGCGGTTGACTTGTTTTATTAAGCCGGGAGTTAGCAAAAATATAGGGCCGGTTTGGGTTGATTCAAAGCTGGCGTGTTTGATTAGAACATATACGCAGCGGTTTGTATTAAAAAAAAAAAAAGGTAAGGGACAAGATCCAGACAATTTAGGAAAAAGTCAAAGGCGAGTTGCAAAGTCAATGGCGAGTTGCTTTGTTTCGCGGCGGTTTACACAGGATAGTGGGAGTTGGCTATGAAAATAATAGTCGGCGGTTGGTAATAACAAGGTACGGGATTGTTGCTAAAACACACGGGTGTTGTTTAAAACGGGGGTTGCAAAACACGGCGGGTTGCCAAAACCGGCGGGTTGCCTTTTAAAACGGCGAGTGCTTTATCTCACAGCGGCGGTATAGTCTTATAGCAGCGGTTTGATTATTTTATTAAGCCGGGGCGATGTTACAAAATTAAAGAGTGCGGCTTGGTTGATTACAAAGCGTGCGGTTGGTTCGAAACATATACGCAGCGGTTTGATTAAAAAAAAAAAAAAAAAGGTAGGGACAAGATCCAGAAATTTAGGAAAAAGTCAAAGGCAGTTGCCAAAAGTCAATGGCGGAGTGCTTGTTCGCGGCCGTGTATAACCAGGATAGTGGCGAGTTGTTGAAAATAATAGTCGGCGAGTAGGTAAAAGGTACGGCGAGTTGCTTAAAACACACGGCGTAGTTGTTAAAAGGCGGGTGCCAAAACGGCGGGTTGCCAAAAACGGCGGGTTGCCAAAAACGGCGGGTTGCTAAAAAACAGGCGGGTTGCTTAAGAACGGCGAGTTGCTTTATCTCACTAGCGGCGGTTTAGTCACTATAGGCAGTGGTTTGATTATTTTATTAAGCCGGCGAGTTAGCAAAAATATAGAGGCGGTTTTCGTCCAAGTGTTCTTCGTGGAGAGTTGGTTAAAATATCATTATCTAACCGGCGGTTTGACAAAAGGTAGGGACAAGATCCGGAAATTTAGGAAAAAGTCAAAGGCGAGTTGCCAAAAGTCAATGGCGAGTTGCTTGTTCGCGGCGGTTTACACAGGATAGTGGCGAGTTGGCTTGAAAATAATAGTCGGCGAGTTGGTAAAAGGTACGGCGAGTTGCTAAAACACACGGCGAGTTGTTAAAACGGCGGGTTGCCAAAAACGGCGGGTTGCCAAAAACGGCGGGTTGCCAAAAACGGCGGGTTGCCAAAAACGGCGGGTTGCCAAACACGGCGGGTTGCTAAAACGGCGGGTTGCTAAAACGGCGAGTTGCTTTATCTCACCAGCGGCGGTTTAGTCACTATAGGCAGCGGTTTGATTATTTTATTAAGCCGGCGAGTTAGCAAAAATATAGAGGCGGTTTGGTTGATTTCAAAGCGGCGGTTTGATAGAAACATATACGCAGCGGTTTGATTAAAAAAAAAAAAAAAAAAAAAAAAAAAGTACTTTTGGCGGGAAAAGTTAAGAAAAATTTAATTTTTTCTATAGCCTTTTTATCCCATTTTTACACCAAATTTAAATTTTGGTAATAGGGAAAAATTTTGTTAAAAAATTCAAATTATTTTTGGCGGGAAAAATTAAGAAAAAAATTAATTTTTCAATAGCTTTTTTAG
>BQNB010099600.1:0-16378 GCA_026074375.1 Tanacetum coccineum | reverse complement strand
TTCTTAATTGGTACTTTTTAAAACAAATTTTTACCTGTATTAGCGCTTGGGCTGGTTGGATTTTAATTATTGATTACGTACTTCCATGTAGAATTTTGACGTGTGCTAACCACAAAGCTATTGTTTCCCGTCCAGTAAACACCACCAATTTCTTTACTTGTGTTGCTTTACAAATCCGACACACCTGCAATAATTCTAACATTTGTTATAACCATAATATTAGATCCAATACAGTGATGCACTCATGTTTGGTTCTTATTTCAATAGGTTCGGTTTACAGTGTAGAAAGAAACTTCTGACATTTTTAACTAAAGAAACTTACAATAGGCCCTCGTGCAAAATACCGTCCGAATTGAAGCCAATACAGCTGCCCTCTGTCCATTCTTTTCAACATATCTACATAACAAAGTTTTGAAAAAAGTTAGTTGCTAATTCTTATATGGTCTAACTGTAAACAAAAAACCTAAAGTCCTTACTTTAAAAACTGAGATTTTGCAGTCCCGGGATCACCTAACAACAACACATTAATGTCTCAAGGCAATCTATGCTTTCGTTGCACATTTTT
The DNA here is from genome assembly GCA_026074375.1 of Tanacetum coccineum. Classification (NCBI taxonomy): domain Eukaryota; kingdom Viridiplantae; phylum Streptophyta; class Magnoliopsida; order Asterales; family Asteraceae; genus Tanacetum; species Tanacetum coccineum. The sequence goes on along the minus strand of BQNB010099600.1, from coordinate 15,813 downwards.
TGCCTGACCTCCAAACACTGCAAGAGCTATTGCGGTCTTTATGTCCTCATGACCATAGGTTGATGGAGCAATGGACTTGATAATATGTCCATTAACCATTATATGCAGCTTCTTATAATCTGCATATAATATGTTTATCAATGAATCAAAAGTGGCATATTCTTATAATTTGCATAAATTTTCAGCAAAGGTTTTCTTTCTGAACAAATAATTTAGCAGATAAACAACCCTTTTTAAACCAAAGTCTGTACACTATTTCAGCTAACAAACGTCTTATAACAAAAGCTGCACAGCTTTTATCTTTAAAAAACAAACAGGGCTGTTTGGATAGAAAATAAGTTAAGGGTTGTTTGGATAAAACAGTTTTCGGGGTTGTTTGGACATAAATTATAAGCAAAATAACGTCAGGAAGTCGGTATGTAACATTTGCACACAACACTTATCTAAAGCAGCACATAGACCATTGTGTTATACATAAATAAAGATAACTCATGAAACTTTTGAAAAACAAATGTGGCTAAAAAATATTGAAGTCATTATTTGTGAGTGTGTGTGGTTTTATGAAATGACCGATAATAATCATCTTTTTCTTTATAAAGTAAATACTTGAACTTACTCACATACCCAAGTCTGAAAAGCATTAAAGATATCTAGCAGAAAAACATGGACTTGTAAACACTCTCCTGTAGCTTTGGCAACTGAGGTAGAGGCACAGCTCCAACTGGTGTCACTCTCATACCACCATGGCTCGACGACGTCTCCGAATGATCCTCAAACTTCATGAACTGAGACATTTTTGTCGGTGCTAAATGAGCATATCATATAGCCACAATTGTGTACCACAAAAAAAATCGTAGTTAGTTGCAGATGGAAGTGTCAAACCACACGAACCAGCCTGGCACGTCATAAGGCGACTCTACTTTAGTCCAATTTTTCTTTTTGAACAAACTTTAGTCTAATTGACTCCTCTATGCTTAGGCTTTTATTAACCTCTGAAGTCAAGTATACACAGTTTGCCTTGGTCAGGATTAATCGATTAGTGTCACAGACGCGACGAGCTAAGACGACATCCTTTACAGGATGCAAGGGCGCAACGCGACAGAACGTAGAGTAGAGGTCGCAATATCCCAAGTAAGAACTGATCGAGGACCCCACCAGATAAGGAAAATCGCCTTCATGCGCGAAGTCATTCCACCTACCCTTAAGCACCTCGAGCCAGTGTTTACGATGTCCAAAATTCGATAAGGTCGAATCCTGGAGGAAGCATGCTAATAATATTTCCACCAGTTCGGAGGCAATCGCGCTATAACACGAATGCGGTAGAATGATCAAATAGTGCCACTCTCAATCCTCTCTCGTCTCTAGTCATTAACGTCTAAACCATTCCATCTCTGCCTCGGGTCCTCCTTCAACTTACCGTTCTACAGATTACGCCCTTATGTTCATGCGCCCCCACCGGCAGGTCCGCTTGCATTTCGTCAGCTAGCACGCACTACTCGAGCCCGTAGTCGACTTGTCAGCCTCAGCTCTTCCGTCGTATAAACACTATTACATAAAACACGCACAAAAGCCTAACTAGGCGCACAACGGGTTCGCTGTACAAGCTTACGATAGAAATGACTCATTAGGCAAACTTTCGTTCCTCTCGAGCCTGACCGGCCCCGCACTCAAGAGTAAGGATGAATCGAGATCTCCAGAGCCATCGGTTGCCATTTCATGAGCCACTTCATTTACTAGCTAGGCGGGAACTCCGCCAGACAGTCAAACCTGCACCTCTTAAGAATAAACGAGCAACAAAATAGACGCGCTCTCTCCCACTAAGTACATAAAGAGAATGGCTGAGCAACATCCACACAAGCGGGCCATTTCGATAGTCATATTGGGAAACGTCGGAGGAATAATAGCTGGTTCCGCGCACCGAACTGCATCACCTATTTACCAATCGCCAATAGATCAGAAACATCATACACTTGAGTATAAAAGGGCGAAGAGCCGTCCCCAAAACGACGCTAAAGGATACACGGTATATATGTATAAGACGTAGCCAAGGTCAGAACCCAGCCGAAAGCTGAACAAGAGACGAAGATGGCCTCTCCACCAAGAGTAATACAGCGAAGAAACTGAAGAGGATTATTTAAACTCCGGGAGTAAGTGACCGATCCAGACAATTACGCCATCACCCCGACGCACGCTCCTTCCGGCTTCGTCGCTTTCCGGGTATCCCTATATTATCCTGATCACAATTCTCCGCTGATGAGTCTCGATTCGGACTTACCTACTTTTTTTCGGAACACTGATAAAACTTAGCGTCTTCATCTCAGCGCATTAAACGATAGTAATTCTAGTGTAGACATTTACGACATATATCGATCGTCGCAGTAAACAATCGAAAAGGAACATGACGTGAAGCGTTAGAACCGAACCGCTCTAAGCAGCAGCACATCCGGCCGCACTTTAGCCAGTTACGAGTAGGCGAGTAGGTAATCGCTAACACGATAAAGAAAGCATCCAGAGTTGAACATAGAGAGGCAATACTGATCGAGATCGCGACTGCCTAGAACGCTAAGCAATCACAATGAGGCGTAGAGGACATAGCGAACGACAGATAAGGTTGTCAAGCAGGGAAAATGCTGGATTCAAAGAAGACACTCGTGTGGAACCTAATGAGTAAAGTTGTATTAGAGCTCAATTCGTCCACATTGAGAATAGAACAAAGAGGACGAAACAGTCGTACAACATATATAGTATACCCGTCGCTTAATTAATACACGCTTACGGGACACAGACGCGCGCTTCCAGCGATAACGCCGTCCATCTTGCTGCTAAACCTACTCTCACCTCGATTACATAGATTTCCAATCTCCGCCATATTTCTCGAAACCCTTCTCGCCTACTATTTCGACTCTGGCCAGGCATCGCTATATACTCGTATTAGAAAGTCAGCCGCTTAAACCATTGAATCACTTTCCTTTTGGCTCTCTGACTCTTGTAGTATCCTAGCGACGAGACTCGCTTACCTCAACTACTGCTAAATTTGTAAACGCCCTATCTTATTTCAGTTTTTATACTGGTCGTTTATCTTTAAATCCCCTTCTCTCATCTGAGAGCAGATGACATCGGCCACGATATCTCCTGTACAATGTCTACCAGGGCATCACGAACGGCGCCTACGATTCGCAGCCGGCCTGCAGCTTATTCAAGTTAGCATCCGTAGAACTTGAATAAGCGACAGTCGCCGATAAAACACCTAGCACACCGCTAAGCCTGAATTAGTAAAAGGCCCCAGCGTGACGTTTTCTACATCAAAGGCTCGCGATTCGTCATACTGAACTGTGTGTAGACCCTTCCCTGCAAAACACGTTAGAAATACAACCAGCAGCTCACTTCATGGGCTGATACGGCTATATGACGGTGTAGCGATCGTTTTGAGTCAATTACGATGCCTTCATAAGCTACGAAGAAGACCTAGACGCTAGATCCAGGGCATTCAGCACACACGGGTCCCTATGGTCCTCTCCTAAAGCTACTTTACCCTGCAAAGGACTAAACAGAGAAGGCGACTGAAAGGACAGAAGAGAGTTACCTTACTACCTCAATTCCTTCCACTGCCCGGTCGGACCAGGCACGCCCGGTGCACCGTTATAGAGACGTATCCGAGATACCAACGATAGTAGTTTTCATAGCTCTTCGACAAACATCAGCACCGTGCGCGGCCCGCTCCACGGTCAGCTTTCACTACAAAAATGTTTACTTTTCCTCTCATTCATAAGCAACTTCTTACCCCTCACTTCATTCTCTAATCCTACAACCGCGCTACTTTTTTCTCCGACGTTTCCGACCGACTACGCCCTCCCCCGCCTTCCTCCACACTTCCACCCTCGCACCTTGCATAACACCTCTACACCATACTCGCTTCATCTCAGCTCCACCTCGTCAGTAGCACTGCGACACCTAAACCCTCTTCTAGCCCTGCCTCCTACCCGTCCACGCTCTTTAACGGCGCAAACCCCTCCCTTTCTCCCCCCTCCCCGCTACCTCTCTCGATCCTTCCCTCCCGCTACCCTATCGACCATCTGGTGGCCACTCTACCCCTCAATCGGCTGTCTCACCCGTCTTTGTACGACAGCTATCTACACAGAAGCAACATAACCCTCCTGAACTACTCACGCCACACATTTACTAGCTCTACCCAATAGACTCCTTTTCCACTCACCCTACCCTCCGCAGACCCACTAATCTTCTAATCCTTACTCCTCTCGCTCTAAATAAACCTAGGTTTTACACTGCTTAAGCTATTCTCCCTCTATATCCATCCCTAATACCAATCCACTCTACTATCCCCATATCTCCGTCAACTTACTACACCTCCCGCTTCGGCCCTTTCCGGCCTCTCCCCCCTTCCTCGTCCTACCTCCTCCACGCCTTCCTACAAATCGGACTTCGTACCTTCCTCTTTGCCACCCTCAGTGTCTCGATCCTCCTCTGCCATTTCCCTCCCCCGGTCTTCTAACATCGCGCACCCCGAAAACATCGGGGACAACGTGCCCCTTCCACCTCATCTTCTCCCTCACTTCTTGCTCTTCGCTTTCGCTTTGCATCCACTTCTAATCTCCTCTTCGCGAGCTCTCACACCTCCTAACCTACCATTTCAACACCTTCTTCCCCTCTCCATCTTCACATCTCCTCATCCATAATACTACTCCTTAATCTCGCTCCTCCCCACTCTCCTCTCCTCCTCCACTCATCTCCCTAGTACCTCCACAACCTCGCCCACTTTATCCACCCTACCTCCATCTTTATCTCACCTGCTCCTCGCGACTATAATCAGACTTCTCGTCCACTCCGTTCCGCTTCGCATAATTCGTTATCCCGCGCGATCAGGGGCTCATTTACTATTCAGACCAGTCCACGACCTACTACATAGCCCCGACTCATCTCCGCGCCGCCTTTCGTGCACGTGCAGATACACCCGTCCCACCCATTCACCCGCTACTTAGAACCATCTCACCTCCTCGATCCGCTCCCTTTTCTCCTCCTTCCCTCCCCTGACCTCCCTTCCCCTCGCTTCCTCCTCCATGCTCGCTTCTCCCACCCCTTTCCCTCACATCCACACTCATTTCCTCTCCGTCGATTCCCCCCCCAACGCTGCTCCCTACCCTCCACTTCCCACCTCACTCCCCCTCTCCTCCTCCACCCATCCCCCACTCCCCCCCAAAACTCACCCTCTACCCTCCACCCCAATCCTTCTTCCCAGCGTCCGCGACGTTCATTCTCAGCCATAAAAAGTGTAAATATAAGTACGCCTTTCACGTGCTCTACTTCCTCATGATTTAAGTTGACTATGCATCGACTCTTCACTTAATACACATGTTTACAACCGTACACTCAATCCGCCGCTCTCCCCCTCCTTTCACTTCTCCGTCTCACCCCCGCTGCGTATTAACTCTACATCTTTCGCACCAGCAGCCCACCGTTTATGGAGTCCTTGACATCAACATATATTTCTCAATACCCACTACGTTTACTCACATTTACTACTGCTCTCCGATTTTCCGGATATACCACACCTCCATCTCTGTTCTGAATTGCACCATAAACATACCTCCTGGGATAATCTTGTGTCAATTTTTAGCCCCCCGACTACTCACGTCTTCTCCCTGCTCCAGCACTACGCATACTACTTAAAAAAATCTTTCTTTTCCCCTAACTAAACAGATTCTTACCCTATCTTTTATGGTCATCTTATTACTACTTTTTTGCTCGGCTTCTCCGAACGCTTGCTACTATTTTCTTTCTTGCATTGTGCATTCACAACCGTGCATGGCAACTCTCCATCGCCTCCTCCGCTGTTTTACATATGCCGGTCGCTCTTGCTCTGCCCTATTCGTGGTTTCAATTATGATTCATCCATCTTTGCATCAATGAGCACAACACACTCATCATCTAGCCTCTTTCGAAAGACTAAATCAAATGTGCACCTCTTCTCTCGTCTTTTCGCGCAGCCGTATACTCCTTACTACCTCACACTGTTTGCTGAGTCCTAGACTTCACTGGTCCCTCGGTGGCTCTCTCCTCCTATGCCTATTGTGCCATGAACTGTAACCACATAGGAAACTAGTCCTCTTTCCCTCCATCGTCAACTAACTCATCTTTCCACTTGTGTCTCTACCAACTCATCTCCTCACTTCTTTCCCATACATCCCTTCCCTCCGTGCCCCTTTTTGCCTCTCGCCGCGCCCGCGTCGTCATCTTCCAATCCCTAGACATTTCGCAACAAACAGCAAGCCCACGACACGCAAGTACACATTTGTCAAATAAGTCTGCATCAACTTGAAGAAGTTTGAACAAAGATACTAACCGAACGGACACGACCTTCACAAGAATTGAAATAACTTAGGCGTCAAGGGACTCCCCTCCAAGCACTGCCATCGAGCACTTTCATCAGAGCTCCTGTTGTGTGCTCTTTCGAGAACCTCATACGAAAGTAAAAACGGCTTGCTTTCATGGCTTTGGCGTTTTGTTTTATTCGTGCAAAAAAAGATCAAGATCACCTCAGAGATGCATCCTTGGGTTCTCCCGACGACCTGTGACTCCATTCCTGGTTTACAAAGCATTATCTACTAAACACTGTGCGCCACTAGTCCCTACTCCCTGTGAGGACCCTTCCCTGGCCCTTATCTTTCAGTAAGGCACTATCGGCCCTGTCCCCTGCCTGAGCGTCCCAGGCCAAGGATGTTGCCATACCTAACGGCAATATTAACTCACAAACAAGACCAATCCTCTATCGGACCCCAAAACAACAGCTGCCCAATGATTAATGCGGGGGACGTTACGTGTCCGCTTAACTGATCCTCGACAGAATCAATCTTGCTACTATAGTATTTTCTCAAGTTCTCCTTCACGCCTCTTACCCCCCCTCCGGGCTATCTCCTAAATGCTTCGCGCGTTCACTATTGTTCGTAGAATCCTGCTCTTCATGCATCATCTATCTTCTTTCTCTTCGCGTTCTCTATGTCTTTGCGTCCGTCGTTTATGGCAATGTCTTCATCGTTACTTATTTGATGATAATCTCAAGTTGTGGGCACACAATGTTGCTTCAATTGTTAGATAGATGATGTTGATCAGATTACTTTCTTTGTTTTATGTTTTTGGTTGGTAATAGTTCATGCATGTTATTTTGATGATTTTTGTAATTTTGTTCTTGGATATGTGAATATATATGTTTAACAAATAGAAACTTGAATTTGAAATTTTTGGTTGGAATTTTCTAGGAGTTGAAATTTCAATGGTAAAGTTATGGCCAGAACTCGTATGTTTAAGAAATGTACAATTCCTTTTCTACACACAAAAAAAGTACTTTAGTTAACAAAAATGTGTCAATTCTACATAAAAATCATTGTAGACAGGAATCTTTATCTTGGGATAGGATCGTAAAGTCATCTGATCATGCTTGTCTCAATTTAATAACTACCGACTATAAAACTAAAAATATGTGTTATGTGACTAACCTCGAAGTGAGTATTGAATTGAGTTTCTTTCCTTTCTACTTTTTCTATACTCGTTTCCTTTGAAACATAGAGTATACTAATTTCAAAAGTCTCTTACAGAGTAAAACGTTACATTAGAACAAAAAGTGCTTTGGCTTAGTTGGTATTCGTTTTTAAAAAAATTATAAATTAGCTGGAGAGATTTTATAGAAAGAATGCCAAAGATTGAGTCTTGGTTTTTGCCAATTTCAGTTAGTGCTTCATTGGGCCAAAAGAGTTGTCCAAACTATTCCTTTTGGGTGGACAAAGACAGACGTCAAAAGGCACCAGAAGTGAAGGTGTTTTCGTCGATTCACACTTTTTTTTATGGAAAACGCTACATTAGGTTTAGAATGTGTTTGACAAAAGTAGTAGTAGCACTAAGCGTAGCTGTGAGTAGTAGGTGTTTTTTATAAAAACAAAACATTTAGTAACATATCTATAGGTATAATCATAATGTGTAAAACAGCTTCTAAATGCTCAACGCTCTTAAATATTATTTCATGAAACGTTAGAAAATAAGCATTCTCACAAAATAGATGAAGTTACTTCATAAAACATTGTCAAACAAGCATTAAAAATCATTACGCTCATCGCTCATAACTTCTAAATCCTCCACGCCAAACACAATATTTTGATAAATTGTCTATTAATCATGGTGGATTACAAACACATATTAAAGGTTGCATCTTTTTCCACCTACACAACACGCACATGTGTCCACCACCAAGCAACTCAATAATTTTCTTTTATAGTCATTATGACACACTATGAAGTATACCCTCACACGAGACCGTTTTTCCAAGTGTGCAAATTGACCGATCATTAGGAGTAGGTATAAGCAAGTCTGTCAAACTCGCGAGTTTACACGTAAGATCGTCGTGTCCATCTAATAAAATCGTGTAGGATCGGTATAGGATCGCATCAGAGGTAGGATCGCAAGTAGGATCGTAAACTCGCGCGTAAGATCGTAGGATCGCGTGTCGATACGAGTTTACTAAATTATCAAGTTACTAACTTATTGACTTACATACTTACTAGCCCATTACTTTTTCTAGACCCAAAAAAGAACAATATGAGTCCGCTCATCTCAGTAACAAGTATTGACGTTTCATTCCTAGATTTTCTAATCAATAAACCTAATTATCTACTTTTCCCAAATTGAAATTACATGAAACAAATTAGGGTTCTTCTTCTCATGTTCTAGTTACCTTAAGCAAAAAATTTCTTACAGGTAATTGTTGTTTTTTCTTTTACCTTTTCATAGTTTTAACTATTAACCTTTAAGTTTTAATTCAGATAGCTTAATTGTAGTGATACTAGTGAAGTACTTTGTTTTGAGACGTTTATTACGCATGTTATGTAATTTTATTCCGCTAAATCGTGAATGTGACGATTGAAACTTGACTTTTTTGTGCTTTACTTTTACTTTGGTATTTTAAATTTGAACTTTGACATTTTCAAGAGGATATTATATAAATTTATATTTGATGATGAGTAGAAATAAAAATAGTTTCACTCGTTTATCCGTTGCTTACAGAACATGATAAATTGGTAGGATCTTACGATCTCGATCCGATCTTACGATCTCGATCTTGCAAAGACAAAAACGATCCCAAGTGGGACGCGATCTTGACAGCCTACCGTGTATAAGTATAAAAAAGGTAAAATTTAATTTGTCATTCTGTTCATAGTGTAACATGATTTTTTATCAATTTTAGTTTCGTAGTTTTTGATAGTTTAATATTTTTGACTTGTTAAATTTTATATTTTATGTTTTCTTTTTTTTTGTTTTACAATTTTATAATAATTAAAAAAAAAAACCTAAAAACCAAAAGGGTACAAATGATGTTTTAAGGAAATGGATCTTTATAACTTACCTCTTAGAGCATCTTCAATGTGATTACTATATGTACTTTTTAGCACTAAGATAATGCAAAAGTACTTAAAATCTCATCCAATGTTGACACTAAATGCTTACACTATTTTAGTGCTATGAATAATAATTGACAAAAAAACACTAAATATAATGCAAAACTATTCATAAAACTAAGTACATTTTTCTAACTTTTACCCGTATAATATTATTTACTTTTAAAGTTTCATCTTTTCAAGTTAAATTAAATTATAGTGTAAAATTTAATGCACACATTGCAGTAACATTTTTTTAGTGAGAACATATTCTAGGATTATTTCTTTTTTGCACTAAAATAGTGTAAAATTTTAGTGTTTACATTGGAAATGCTTTTAGAGGTATTAGTTGGGTCAGGTTGGTCGGGTTCGGGTCCATTCGAGTAGGGTCAAAGTCGAGTCAAAACTAAAAATTTCATACCCGAATCCGACCTTATTTGAATTCGGGTTACTCGGGTTCGGCTCAATTCGCGTCAGGTAAACTCGGGTCGGGTCAATTCGGGCTCGGGTCAACCCGAATATGAGTAAAATGTAAAAAAAAAACTTTTTTTTACTCTTTTAGATAGAAAATATATTAAATTTATATTAAAAAAAGTAAAAAAAATTCTTATTCAAGTCGACCCGGACCCGAGTTAGCCAAGAAGTTTCAACTTGATACCCGACCCTATATAGTATTCGGGTTACTCGGGTTGACCAGAATAACCCGAATAATATTTTGGACCCGACTAACCCTACCCGAATATGCTTATTCAGGTTCGGGTCCTAGTAGGTCGGTCTTTTTGACACCCCTAGCGACCGAAATGGCTCAAAAATTTTAAAAGTCTCAAAATTTGTCTTGATAACAACTATATGCATGTGTGGCTATATTTTTCACGAAGAAAAAAGTATTTAATTAAGAAAATATCGTAATTGAGTAATATTTACGTTTAAATAACCGATTAAATTATAACTTATAAACAGAGACATTTTATACATAAAAATTATTTTCGAAAGGCCTCATTATGTAATTTCGTTAAAGGTTGTTAGGATTGCTTCTTTTATTAAGTGACGGATATTCTAGTTTACGAACTTTGTAATGATTGTAATAGACTAGTTAAGTAAACGGTTTGGGCTTTTAAACTAATATTGTATACGTTTCGGGTCAAGCCCATACAAAGCTCGAACCCGACCCATTTGCATACCCTACTCGTCCCTCCTTATGACTTGGGTATAAATATAACCCTCTCCTCCCTTGAAGAAATGTGTGTGATAAGAGAAACATCCCTTGTTTTATTTCTTCTTTTTATCTCTATATGGTGAAATAACAAGTTCATATTTCTCTACACCACCATCTCTCCTCTTCTTATTTCTTGTGTGTTTTAGTGATAAATACATATAACAATTGGTATCATTCGTCATGGGATGATTTAGAGTGAGTTTTTGTGTTAAAAAGGATTCGAAAAATTAAAAACTTTTGGCGAGATAGATTCAAAACGTGGACTTTTGTGTAAAAATAATTTCTTCTTGCAAGATTATCTTTATATCTTTGGTTATAAGGATGAATTTTGTGTTTTAAAACATAGTTACACAAAAACATTTAAGCTTTATATCATTATCTAAACGTTTCAATCATTGTTTTTCGTGTTTGTTCATGGTAATATTTCCAATTTTATTTACTATTAAAACTTTACATTTTTAGATCATCTTTATTCACAACCCAACCCAACCCAATCTTTTATTAAAATATTATTTTCTTTTTCCTCCACATACATAACCATTACATACAACTAATCCATAATTTTTTTACCATTTATCAACAACCCAACATAACATATAATATTATTATACTTATATTTAATTTAATTATTTAAAATTTTATATAAAACTATATGTTTGATTATAAATATATTTTTGAAAAGTAACGATTTCAATAATAAATAAATAATAAAAAAAACTTTATATTTTTATATTTTAATTGAAATAAAATACGTCTTTTATTAAAAAAAATTACAAAAACATGAAGAAATAAAAAATTACAAATTTTAGAGATACAAATGACATAGTTAATTATCATCGCCAAATTTTTGCCATATATGCTCAATCAAGTCATTTTGTAGAGATGAATGAGCTTTTCTATTGCGCAATTGTTCTCTGTTTCTCATATAACTTTTCAAATCCGCAATTCGTTCAGTGGAGTACTCAACAACATCATCGTTACCATTTGTATGTGTGTTGTTAAAAAATTCAGATGGATCATAATTTCTATAAGTTTCTCGTTCATCTTCAACTATCATGATGTGCATAATAATGCAAGCAATCATAATTTGTCCCATTTGTTTGTAGTCCCAAATAAGAGATGGATGTCGAAGGAATGCGAAACGAGCTTGTAGAACTCCAAATGCCCGTTCCACGTCTTTTCGAACAGCCTCTTGATGTTGAGCGAACAACCTGTACTTTCTAATTTGTGGAGAAGATATAGATTTGACAAATGCAGCCCATGAAGGATATATACCATCAGTAAGGTAATATGCCATATTTTTCTGATTACCATTCACAACATAGCTCACTTTTGGTGCTCGACCTTCTAACACATCATTGAAAACAGGAGATCTATGGAGAACGTTAATATCATTGCACGAACCTGGTGTTCCAAAGAAAGCATGCCATATCCATAAGTCATATGACGCAACAGCTTCCAAAATGATGGTTGGCTTTCCACTTCTTCCTGCGTATTGTCCAGCCCAACATGTAGGACAATTTTTCCACTGCCAATGCATGCAGTCAATGCTACCTATCATACCCGGGAACCCACGTTGTTCCTCGATATTGAGTAGTCTCGCCAAATCATCTTCATTTGGCCTTCGAAGGTACTCATCACCGAAGCAAGAAATGACACCTTGTACAAACGACATGAGAGACTTTCTTGTCACAGCACCACTCATCCTCAAGTATTCATCTACGACATCAAATGATATACCATAAGCCAACACCCGCATAGCTCCTGTACATTTCTGCAATGATGAAAGACTTTGTCTACCCGTAGCATCACGTCTTTGTTGGAAATATGCATTATTGGCAGTAACAACATCATCGTCACCATTTGTTTGTGTGTCGTTAAAAAAAACGGATGGATCATAATTTTGGTAAGTTTCTCGTTCATCTTCAACTATCATGTTGTGCATAATAACGCAAGCAATCATTATTTGTCCCATTTGTTCGTAGTCCCAAATAAGACATGGATGTCGAAGGAATGCGAAACGAGCTTGTAGAACTCCAAATGCCCGTTCCACGTCTTTTCGAACAGCCTCTTGATGTTGAGCGAACAACCTGTGCTTTCTAATTTGTGGAGAAGATATAGATTTGACAAATGCAGCCCATGAAGGATATATACCATCAGTAAGGTAATATGCCATATTTTTTTGATTACCATTCACAACATAACTCACTTTCGGTGCTCGACCTTCTAACACATCATTAAAAACAGGAGATCGATGGAGAACATTAATATCATTGCACGAACCTGGTGTTCCAAAGAAAGCATGCCATATCCATAAGTCATATGACGCAACAGCTTCCAAAATGATGGTTGGCTTTCCACTTCTTCCTGCGTATTGTCCAGCCCAACCTGTAGGACAATTTTTCCACTGCCAATGCATGCAGTCAATGCTACCTATCATACCCGGGAACCCACGTTGTTCCCCGATATTGAGTAGTCTCGCCAAATCATCTTCATTTGGCCTTCGAAGGTACTCATCACCGAAGCAAGAAATGACACCTTGTACAAACGACATGAGAGACTTTCTTGTCACAGCACCACTCATCCTCAAGTATTCATCTACGGCATCAAATGATACACCGTAAGCCAACACCCGCATAGCTCCTGTACATTTCTGCAATGATGAAAGACTTTGTCTACCCGTAGCATCACGTCTTTGTTGGAAATATCGATCATTGGCAGTAACAGAATCAACAATACGAATAAACAGGTGTTTACGCATGCGAAATCTGCGTCGAAATATAACTTCATCAAACGTTGGGTTGTCCACAAAATAGTCTGCCATTAAACGTGTCTCACCTTGCTCACGTTCCCTATCACGATACGCTCGTCTTGCTCTGGGAGTTTGGTCTTGTATGACTAAATTAGGATAGTTGATAATAACATCTTCAAGGATGCGATCAGTGCGTTGATTATATTGAACAACACGTGACTCCCATTCATGATACTCGATTGAGTTGGATGAGATCGAACTTGAGTTAGAATCAGATGATAAGTCTTCAGAATCAGATGACATAATTTTTTTGAGAAATTGAATTAGAAATATAAGTTGAATGTGTAAAACGGCTATGTAACTTTCATAAATGATCTCTCATTTATATAAGATGATCTGTAATCTATATGATCGAGTAAAACATTGCCACGTGTTATGATAAGATTTTCTTTTCATTATTGATAAGGTGATCTGTAATCTATATGATCGAGTAAAACATTGCCACGTGTTATGATAAGATTTTATTTTCATTATTGATAAAAACAAGATTTCATTTATTAAAATTCATATTGATACAAACATAATTCAAAACATCACTTTCCATACAACATCTCATACAAATTACGCTTCATGTCTTCGTCTTCTGGTGAAAGATGATCTTTTGCCAACAAAGCATTCAGATGCAACAGATACATCTTTTTAGTCTTTCTTTCTTCTTTTTTGAGCTCCCTTTCTTCCCGTTTAAGCTCTCTTTCTTCCCGTTTTATCTCCCTTTCTTCTCGTTTCTTATCTACCTCGAGCCTTTTATTCATGACTTCAATTTCACTTTCCCTAGTGATCCTCATTGCTCGCAATTCTTCAACAAATTCAGCGGATGAAAAAGATTGTGATGCCTTACCTTTTCCTTTCTTTTTGGCAGCGTCTCTACCAATAGGTCGTTGAATAGTTGAACCACCACTATTTGGTGTTTCTTGGTTGGAGTGAACAACATACTCTCCTTCTTCACTAGTCCGCGATCTTTTGGTACTGCCACCACTTTCTTCATTAGGTTCTTCATCTATAGGACGTGAACGTGTATTGTCACGATCTATGTTTAACATCCACTTGGGATTTTTACACATAACTTCATTAAATACAGTCAAGTCCAAGAACTTGCTACCATCCCCCTCATAAATTTTGTGTGCATCAAGCTCGACATCTTTTATACTCATTCCACTCTTCATTCTGCTATACGCTGCCTTGTAAGCAGCGACCCACTTGTTTGCGTTTTCATTAAGTCGTTTAAAACGACCTTTCATCTGATTTTCATTCCGAGGGCCGATTTCTTTTGGGTTTTCAGCTCTTGTCTGCTCATACATTTGCCAAATTCTTGCCCACATCGAAGTTTTTCTTTGATTATTTCCACGAGTTGAATCACCACTAACATGACACCATGCTGCCATCAAAGCTATATCTTCTTTGGTTTCCCATTTTACATTTTTTTCGGTACTTCTGCTTGGTATTTGAGAATCTTCAAACAAATTTCTAGAAATATGTTGTGAAGTTTCATGGTTGGGTGTACTAGGCATTTGATTTAGATTCGGGGACTGGGAGTTTAGAAGATTTTGAAAACCTCCATAATACTGGGTGTTTGGGAGATAATTTGGATAATTAGGATCCATAGTAGATAAACTATATATAAGAAGTTTAAGAAATCAGAAATGAAGAATTGAGAAGGTGTATGAAAATATGTCGATATTGGACTATATTTATAGAGACTGAAAACTAACATTATTAGTATAATTATTTTTTTTAATTAAAAAAACTAACATAAATAATCTATTAGTTTATCAAAAATATGGCTAACCAATAAGAAAATGAAAGAAAATATAGTTGTCCATTAATATAGTGACATGTGTCATTTTGGATAAAGAATTTTAAAAATATAAATTTTGATATATATGTATTTTTGAATAATGATGCAACATAATAAATGGTACAAATTAAATAATAGCCATATGTTATATATCACATTTCTAGTTTCAAATAATATAAAACTTAGCACTATAGATGGATATGGCTAAAATTTTGAATGCCCACTAGGAGTTTGACATGTGTCCAGGTCGGGATCAAAGCTAGGAGGTCACCAAGTGAATCGTTCGGTTCTTTCTTTTTCCTTCATGTGCATATTTTAAATATTAAAATGGTTTTTTTTTGTCTCTTTCCTACTAGCCGGTTGGAGAGATCACTGATAAAGATGGTCTTACATCTTTCAATACCACTTTGGTAAAAAAGCTAAACCAGGAAAACCTAATCTTACCTTAGACGCCGTTTTCAAACCAACTGCATAACCACTCCTCAGTTTACCAGCACCCGAAACCGCAACCCCTCCTCCTGTAGAAATCCTACAGCAGACCTCTCCAATCAAC
>BQNB010099599.1:0-24888 GCA_026074375.1 Tanacetum coccineum | reverse complement strand
ATAGAAATACAAGGAGCCCTTTACAATATATCTGCCTATCTATTAGGAACAGTTACAATTTAAAACTAAATATCCCGAAATGCTCTCCATCCATTCTTATCTTTAGTTCATCAGCTTTGACCATTTAGCAGTACAAACTTCTTCAACTAGCAGTATTAAGTTTCCTTGGCAGTACTAACTTTGTGCTGGCAGTACTAACTCCTTTAGTACTGTTGGCAGTATTAAGTCATATGAAGATTTATTCCCAACAACAGATAATGTGTAGTGACTGGTTTTAACAAATCGTTACTCACATCAACTTGGGAGGCAAACCGTTCTTTTGAAATTTTGGGTCATTCAGATTTAAACGCAGTCGGTTGTCTAACAACGAACTGGTTTCTATGTGGTTGTAAAACTGGTTTCCCCAAGATTGATGGTTTTGCAAACTTAGTATTAACACTATTTCCTGTTAGTTTCCTTAACTCATTTTTTAATGCTGCAATTGCAAACCCCTTTTTCTGAATCTGAGCTAGTACATCAACATTTTCATTAGACTTGTTGTTCAGTTGTGCCATTAAAGAGTCATTCTGGTCTTTGGTCTGAACTCGTGTCCTTTTGATAGAATCAAAAAGATCTTTGTAAGTCTGTTTCAAGTGCTCTTTTTCCTTATGTAACTGCTCATTCTCTGCAAGTAATTTAGCCACACTATGTTCCAATTCGATGTTTATTGTTTCAGTTACATCGATGTCATTTTTAACTTTGGCTTCATTACTTTTCTCTTTTAAAAATTTACTCTGTTGCCCTGATTTTAAAACATTGTTTTCCATTTGTAGTTCAAGATTAATACAATGTGCTTCGAGTTTTGCAAAATCTTTTTGACACTGGGCAACAGTCTTTTTGAGACAAACATTTTCAGACTCGAGTAATTGATTTGAGAGTTCAGTTGTCCTGTTATCAGTTAATTTAGCAGGCAAAGGACGTGTGTCATAACATTGATCAGCATTCTGGTCAACCTCTCCTTCATTATTGGATTCAGGTTGCTCAGTATGCTGTTGTCCTGTAGCAGATACATTATCATCAGCAGTCATTTGTACCTCAGCCATTGGCTCTTCATCATATATGGGTCTGATGTCCGCATCATTCCCTGATCTGCTGCTTGTATCCTGCTTTTGTGATTCTGTCCCATTGCTTTCAATGATAACTGAACTAGCATCCAATGCATCCAGTGCATTACTCGTATCAATCTTTTCCTCTGTTGTCTGGATTTGTCTTTCATTCACCCTGCTGTCATACTCCATTTTATGCAGTGCTCTTTCATCAATCGACTTTTTGACATATTCCATGAATTGGACCAGTGTCTCACGGAATTCTGGAATATCAAGTTGAGTGTATTGTAGAAAGTAGTTGCGTGTCATTACAATATATTCATCATTCAAATAGATCTGTGAGTTGATGAACATTTGAAACTGTGTCTCGAGTACTTTAAAAGAAGCCATGGATCCAATCTCTTGAAATTCGTTGTTATCAAGTTGCTTTTGAAGTTGATCCATGTTTAGGAACATCGTGCCTGTAAAAGTCTCAAAATCTTGACCAAAGAGTGTTGCAAACGCGCGTCCGAATCCATTCTCGGTTCGACTTCCTTTTAAGTCGTTGTTTGAAAGACGCTTGAGGTGTGAATGAAGTCGTTGAAAAGATACCATGCAACTTTCTTTTGATTTGTCTTGAATTAGTTGCATTTGTTGTTCTTCTGATTCCGAACACGAAGATAAGGTATCTTTCTTTTCCATTTTATCGTGAAATTGAAGTGAAAAGTTGTTGGATCTTAAGTGATATTAATGAATCGAATTTGTGGTCATTGTATATGCAATTCACGTTCATAGGGATATTACAAGTATAATATAGATTAAACCGATAAAGAGTTTAACGAGATTTTACAAAATTAATAGAAAATCGTGAATGATTAATTGTGTCAGATTGTTATTCTTTTGATTAGACAATGATTGTTTGTTAAGTCCAAAATGAAGTTCTCAGTCCTTGAGGTTTGTTGTCTAAGGAAGGTTAATTTACAGCAAGTCTCAACAAAGAACAATTATCAAATCTCAACCAAGAATGTTTGGGCAAAAGGCAATGTTGAGATTTGGTCAAAACGCAGTGGTTGAGATTTGGTCAAAACGCAGTGGTTGAGATTTGGTCAAAATGCAGTGGTTGAGATTTGGTCAAAACGTAATGAATCTTGGAGACAAAACGCAATGAAGTCTTGATTTGGGCAGAGTTTATCCTAGTCAAAACTCAATATAGGTCTTCAAATTAGGCAAAACGCAACCAATGAGCAAAACGAAACCAAGATCAAAACGCAACCAATGATCAAAACGCAACCAATGATCAAAACGCAACCAATGATCAAAGCGCAACCAATGATCAAAACGCAACCAATGATCAAAACGCAACCAATGATCAAAATGCAACCAATGATCAAAATGCAACCAAGAACTTTGCCAGAGAGTCAAAACGCAATGACGAAATATACGATTTTTTTCACCAAAAATGGCCTAAAAATCACCCTTTTTGACCTTTTAACTTGATTTCTCTTGCACAATTAGTTACCTTATGCCTAGATCTTGCTTAATAACATAAACATTCACACATCTAAGCACAAAATTCCGGGTTTTTTTTTTAGCTTCAAATGACACACGAATTTGATCTTTTTGAACCACAAGAATCAACCACGAATCCACACGTAGCTCTGATGCCAATTGTAGGATCCCTTTAACACTTCATATAACACATATGATGCACGAATTTGTAACAAGAAATTAGTAAGAAAGATGGTGGTGTAGAGAGAGAAAGAAGAGAGAGAAATGAGAGAATTGAGAGAAAAGATATTTATTAAAAATGAGAAGAGATATTTTTCTAAGTAAAAAATATCTATATATACCCCTATACATTTAATGTGACGCGCGAGATATTTAACTAGGACTCGGGCTCGGGTTTTGCTTGGGATTAAACCCGAAACATATACAATATTAGATTAACTATCAAGCCCGATTCCCGATAATATTCTATTACAACATTAACTAATTAATTGACCGAGACTTAAATACATAATGAACGAACTTCATGTTCGACTCAATATTTTGAGGCTAACACAAGTAATACAAATGCTGGTGGTGATGCTGGGAGTGGGGGAGATGGTATATGTGGTAATGGAGATGATAATGGAGTAAGTGGTGATGGTGGTGGAGTGGTTAAGGCAAGAAGTCGCTCGACCTCTTCCCTAGGAGGAAGTGATATGGATGGCTCATCCTGGATAGATATCCTGGCAGTCATACGGTGTACAGGTGGGACAGAGTTGTTTCCTTGCGGATCTACAAATGGGAACTATATCATTAGAAGGTTTAACACTCTCATGTTCAACCTCATTGTGATTTTCACTACTATTTTCAGGATGTTATGTATCATCTTGAATCAGTTCAAGATCTATTTACACCTATCTTGCTTCTTGAGAAGTACCCGACCCGGATCTGATCCCCGACATTTATTATCTGCCGACCCGGATCTGATCTAAGCCGACATTTATTATCTCTCATTTTTTTATAGATACGCGTGTTGGGTACGTGTTTCTTTCTCTGTTTCCTTTTGACGTTAACAAAGAAGACACACCAAACACGTACAGCACAACTTCGATTCTCTCTCTACAGCACAACTTTCGATTCTCTCTCTAATCGATCTTCTCTCTCTGTCTCTAACCGATACTTTATGATTTTGTTGTTGTGGGGTTCTCACGGTTGTTGGGGTTTAGTTTTTGAATGACATGCAATGATGGGGTTTTGTTATTAGATGATATGATTACACACGCTGATTTTGTTGTGGGGTTGTTACGATTGTTGTTACTTCTGGGGTTAGTAAGTTTTTAATTCCGATTTAAATTTCTGTTGAACGATTCTATTAATTAGGGTTATTGGGGTTAGGGTTTGTGGTTTCTTTTTATTATTATTGGGGTTTCTATGTGTGATACAGATTGGTTTGTTGTTGTTTTGGGTGTGGTCACTGAAAAGGTTTAAAGTTTTAGAATGGCATTATCTTGGCGTGGCGTTTATCCTAACGCGGCCATGGAGGTTTTTCCGGCTTTGTTCTGAGAGTTTTTCCTTATGGTTTATGTTACGAAAAATTCGACTGATGTTTGTGTCGGCGAAAGTTCACTCAATTTGATATTGTCAGGGGTTATGGTTTGTGTTAGGATGTTTCGACCAATGTTTGTGTGGGTGAAAGCTCACGCAATTTAAGATTGTTAGGGGTCTTTCCCTAAATTGCAAAGAGTAAATGGTAAGGTAAGGAAGGCGATGTTACGATACATTAAGAATGTGGGATTTTTGTTTCTGTTTTTTGTAACGATTCTAAAAGGCTAATATATGTATTCTGGAATTGGGATGTTTAGGTGAAATGTTGATTTGTGTTGTTTGGTCG
This sequence comes from Tanacetum coccineum, assembly GCA_026074375.1. Classification (NCBI taxonomy): domain Eukaryota; kingdom Viridiplantae; phylum Streptophyta; class Magnoliopsida; order Asterales; family Asteraceae; genus Tanacetum; species Tanacetum coccineum. Next base: position 20,445 of record BQNB010099599.1, on the reverse strand, counting down.
ATTATGGATGTTTGTATCTTGAAATGGTGATAAAACACAAATCCTTAATAATCCAAAATGGCTCTTAAATGATCAAAATGTGCAAAATATGCTTGTATTTGCGTATTTTGTTGTTTGTGAATGTGTAGGTACGGATAGTGCAAAAATCACAAGAAAACGGTCAAAACCGGCCAAACACGAACACGGGAACGAATAGAATGCACAAGAGCCGGAAGTTTCTAGCAAAGGTCATCAAAATTCAACCCTTGGTCAACCCACAAAAAGATAAAACCTTTAAAATCCCAAAAGAGCCCTTAATGTTAAAAAAATTTCACCATAAGTCCCTAAACCCGTTATCTCCTTTTTATAAAAGAGATAACGGTCGTTATCTCTTATAATTATAAAACCATTTAACCAAACTGGCCCAATACCTTTTATAGACCCGGGCCCAAGTCAACAACCCAAACCCCTGGGTCAAACAAAGTTATAAAAAGGAAAGAAAAGGCGCGGGAAAACCCGTTTTTACTGTTCATCATCGTTCTCATTTTACCCTGCTTCAAAAACAAAGGGTAAATCACAATTGACTACGTGGAACAAAGATTCGAGTAATAAGCCACAGCTCAGCAAAGAAACGTCACCCGAGAGCTTTTATTGGTCCATTTACACAAAGGGAATGACACGGTGGATTCAAATAAACACACCAAATGATGGGAAATTTACACTAAATCCTTTGTAAAAGAAGCACAAAGCCTCTGACACACGGAATGCAACGCTGGCAATCCGTGTGCTCACACTTTGATCCAACGGATGAGAAAGAGCATCAAATGATTGAAGGGCCAAGATTTAGAAATCAAGGAAGAGCGTGTTCAGACCTAGAAACTCCCTCATCTCCTATAAATAGAGCTCATCTCCTCACACATCGTATCTCTTCTTCTTTTTTTCCAGCTTTTAGTAGTAGCTTAATATAGGTTTTTTAGCTTATGTAATTTTCAATTAAATGTAATTTTAATTCTGTCTTTGTAATCTCTATTTCAAGTATTGTAATCAGCTATTAAATCAATGAAATCTTAGTTTACTTTATAAAATCTGTTTTTGCTTATTATGCTCTTAAAATTCCAAAAGCTCTTTTCTACTGTTTCATAAGCTCAAATCTACTCATAAGCTAGTTACTAACTCAGTTAAGCTCATAAAAGCTTAACTGAGCTTTATTCAAAACAAATTCACCCCCTAAATTTACTTAAGCTTTGGATAAGGATGATAAGCCAATTCGGGAAGGGCTTATTGGACCCCACCAGCTTGTTCTAAATAAGCTAGAGCTTGTTGATTTAAGCTCATAAGAGCAGACACCTCTATTTAGCTGAGGTGTGAGGTACACTTCTCTCTAAATTTTTAGTTCTACCTTATTTTGCATATCTTAGCTTATTCCTTCATATTAGCTTAAAAGTTGCTTATTACTTCCTTATTTCTGTTTAAATTTGCTTATTAGTGCTTATTATACTTGTTTCATGCTTATTTAGTTAATTAGATAGTATAGATCTTAGTTTCTTAAAATCTGTCATAAAATCAGTAAAAAACCAAAAATATTAGCATAGTTGAGTAGCTTATTATTCTGGCTTTTTTGTTTATTGAAAGTTGTTCATTAGGTCTGTTTATACCTTATCATTGTCTGGTATTTGCAATTTGTACCTTAATTCTCAAATTCATAAGCTAAAAATAAGTTTGAGACATTTAAAAGGGTGTTTGGGACCGTATGTATAATGGGTGAAAATGGGTCAAAACCTGTTTTGTACTTTTGATGCAACTTTGATTAGGTAAAATTAGTCCTAAAATTTAGTTTATTTAGGATTTAAAGTGTTAAAACTCAATATTAAGGTTTTAAGAGTTCATTGTTTGAAACTGTTAAGTTGTAGCTTAATTTAGTTGCTTATTTGATTGTGCTTTAGCTTATTGTGTTTTTGTGTTGTTTTTGAGTTTATGAATGTGTTAAAAAAGGTTAGGAACAAGGTTCTAAAGTCTGCAAGTTTGTTTTGAGTTTTTGCCAAAACTGTCAAAAAAGTGCTAAGTTTTGAAATTTTGAGAAAATGCTTTTTCAAATGCTTATTGTTGCTTATTGTGAATTTCAAAATGCTTTTTGATTTTTGATTATTGTTCTTTGAGGTCCAAATTTAATCTGTTTTAAGGTCTGAGATCCATAAGGATCTGTTTGTGTGCTTATTTTTAAGCTCAAAAGTGGTGTTTTGTTAAAATTGAAAAAAGTTTTCTAAGTGTTGAAAAATGAACAAACAGCTTTTTCATTAAGCTTTTTAAGGGCTTATTTGTGTTTCAAACTCCTTTTTGATTCATGATTATTGTAGCTTATTGTGAGAGCTTTTCAGTGGTATAACTCTTTAAGCCATAAGGTTCCATCTTTGAGCTTATTTTTAAGCTCAAAAGTGCAACCCTTGCTGTTTGTATGCAGTTTTTAGCTTAAGTGCTATTTGGCTTATTTGTGCTTATCTGCTTATTTTCCTAGCTTATTTAGGTTTAATATAGCTTATTAGGTTAGTTTAAGTCAATTTTAGCTTATTTCCTTAGGTTTAGAACTTATTTTTAGCTTATTTGCATAGTAGCTTAAAAATCTTAAGTTTTTAAGCCTTTTAGTACTTCTGTCGTTTATAGCTTTTTCCAGCTTAATGTCCTTGCTTATTTTTGTTTGTTTTTGCTTATTAGGTTTAGTATTAAGCTTGTCTTAGCTTATTTGCCCTTGTGCTTTGCTTATTAGTTTAGAAATTGCCAAAACAGTTTAGCAATTTTGGTCCTAAGGGTAAAAAGCCCACTGTCACCCTTTAGAGCTTATTCTAGTGCTTATTTGTGGTTTATAAAAATAGTTGTTTTGCAAAAGTTGCTTATTTTTAAGTATTCTAAAAAGTTGCAAAAAAATGGCATTTAAAAAGCATTAGGGAAGGTGGAAATCCCAAGTGAGCAAGGCTCGAACTCGGGACCTCAACACCCTCAACCCAACGCTTTATTAACCAACCACTCCACCTTGTGTACAATAGCTCATCCGGTAGAGCTTTGCAAAATTTATTACTTACACCCTTTTTGAACCTAATAAGCCTAAGCCACTTCGTGGCTTATTAGGGGCTTTTTAGAGCTTATTAGATAAGCTGGGTGGACCAGCTTATTTTTCTTAGAATCTTTGCATCATTTAGGACTTTTCCTGTTTTTTAGAATTTTTCATACTTATTTGTTATTTTTTATTATTTTTCGTAGGTTAAAAATTTAAAAAGTCATTAAAAATAGAAAAAGTTTTTAGAAAATTACAAAAAATTAGTTTTTAGTTTTAGATTAAATACTTTTAGTGTACAAGCATATAAAATCTTTCTTACCACTTTTAGATTTTATTTGATTTTTAGCTTTTTAAAAATTAGTTTTATAAAAGGGGGAAAAAAAGAATTTTTATTATAAAAAGTAGTTAAAAATAGTTTTCTTAATTTTTTATCATATTTTAGACTTTTATAAAGTAGAAAATCATTTTTTGGAATTTTTAGGGGTTAATTTGCTATTTTCTAGGATTTTTAATAGATTAAATTAGTTTTTAATTCATAAAAAATTATTAAAAAGCCAAAAAAATATAATTCCTTTTTAGAAAATTTTCTTTTATCATTTTAAAAGTTTTAGAATGAAGTTTTTGTTTTTAGGTGTTATATTGTGATAGTTGATAATTTAGTCGCGTTTTTAGGATTCTCGTATTGATTTTATGTTTTTAGTTTAAATTTATTACCCTTAGTTGTTTTTTTTTCTTAGTTTGTATTTTACCTTATTTTTTTCTGTAGATTTAGAAAATCATAATCCAAATCTTGTTCCATTCAAGCATCAATTCTCAAAACGACTTTCGGCTTTCAATTGCATTCCTCGTTGGGGATAACGACCCGGGAATCGTACTCCCGGATTACTATAATTATGATTTTTTGATTCCTACCCTCTTATCTTTATATATTATATATTATAAGTATATATTATATTTATATTTATATATTATATATTATAAAAAAGGTGTAGATCACAAGCGATCAGTTTTTAGTGCCGCTGCCGGGGAGGGGTGTATCCGATTGTTGAAGCCGTTTGAAAATTTGTGTTTGAAGATCCTTCCGGGTGAAGTTATTTTGTTTATTTTCATAAAAAAATTCAAAAAGATTTTTTTTCTTTTATTAGTATATATAATATAAAAAAATCAAAAATTTAAAAACATTGTCCATAAAAAAGAAATAAAATAAAAAAATTCACCAAGTTGGTAAAATAACACCAACAAATAATACTTTCAATTGAAGTATTATCCATCAATAAGTTCCCGAACCAAAGAATCAAAAACTTACCTTTTGTGTCTCTCGTGACGTACGGCTTACCTTTTAAAGTTAAACAAACTCCTTTATGCGTTTTTCTTTTGAAGAGTTACCGAGAAACGAGTTGATTATTAGGTTTAAGTGTCTTATCTCATTGTCCGTATTTAAAATTTATTGTGAATACATTGTTGAAAAACCAAAAAACTAAAAAAAAATTAAAAAACCAAAAAATTAGTATAAATTTTCTTTTTACATTTTAGTGCATGCGTACTCGTTCTCAATCTCGTAATTCTAACCGTCAACAACAACAAGTCCCACCAAATTTTGTTGAACCATTTAATCTTGTTGAACCTATTAAAAATCAAGCTCCTCCCGTAGTTAAGATGGATGATACTCGTACTATGGCTCAATTGCTCGAAGCACCCACCGTGGGTTACGAGGATGCCATCGTTATGCCCGAGATCACCGCGGACAACTTTGAGCTTAAGCACGGTTTGCTTACCCTCGTTCAAAACAAACAATTCTTCGGACATGACAAAGAAGACCCTCATGCTCACATCCGTTATTTCAACAAGATCACTTCTACGATGAAGTACCCGAACTTCCCGAGTACGTCGGTAAAGCTTATGCTTTTCCCATTTTCCCTCGAGGGTGCCGCCCGGATTTGGCTTGAGAAAGAACCCCCTCGATCTATTCTAACATGGGATGATCTTGTTTCGAAATTCATTAACAAATTCAATCCGTTAGAATGTTCATGTTAGTTAATACTTCTACACATTTTGGCTCTTTGTATAATAATCTTATTGGCTTATTTCACAGCTTATTCAATAAGCTGTTTTCACAGAGCTAATATATTCTAAGATTTCTACACTATTCAAGCTACTTTTATCAGATTTTTCAGAATTTTTATAAAACATTTAGTATTTTTTATATTTAATTTTCTTTAAAATTGTTTTTAATTCATAAAAAATTATAAAAAAGTCAAAAAAATATAATTCTTTTTTAGAAAATTTTCTTTTAACATTTAGAACCTAGGAAAAATAGATTTGCTTTCGTAGGGTTTAAATTGCAAAATTTTGATTTTTAAAGAACGGGATTGAATCCCGTTCACGTTTTTAGAGTTTTTAAGCCCTAAACACCTTCGTTTTTTGTCTAGTTTTCTTTGTTTTAGCTTTTTAGTCAATTAAGTCTTATAAAAACCAAAAAGATCATTTTAGGCTTAATTTTGATAATTTAGGTAGGCATCAAATGTATGCACAAGTTTTCTATACCTCAACACAAAACGATCTATAATATAACCTTTGAAATGATAAAAAAAAAAATTAGTTTATTGCAGTTTGAATAGTCCCTCGTATAGATGTGCAAACTGGTCATGAACTGAAACGGGGCCTAGACTCGTTTGGCGGTCCTAAACTAGTCCTGCTATCAAATTAAAAAACCGGTTTACTTTAAAATAGCTTTTTAGCTAACAAAATTATGAATCTGGTTTGAAACAAGTTAAAAAACTGGTTATAAGATAAAAACCAGTTCTAGTTAGAAGCCAAGAATAGTCAAAAGTATACTAGTCTTAAAAAGATTTCTTAGAAGCTTTTTCTCATTCTTATGCAAAATTGCAAATGGTTGTAATAAGAAAGCTCTTGAATGCATATTATACCTTTATATATATATACTAGTTTCATAGCCCGTCCGGATAGGCGGGCTTCATAAGAAAAATTGCAGAAGAATGAAAAAACAGGAAAACATATAGTGTAATATATATTGAAACGATAATGAAGCGTTTAATTACACACAAATCTATTTTGAAAGAATTCAAATACGAAATAAAACTTCTTTCTAAACCATATTTGTTGTAGAGTTTGTTTAGTTGCCGTCTTTGTCGCAACAAATAACCTTCAACTATTTCTTGCTTTTTGACTCTTGAAACAACCACATATAGTTGGTCATGTGAGAATACCGGCCTTTGTTGAAACAAACCAACCTGGGGCAATGTTTGCCCTTGGCTTTTATTAATTGTCATAGCAAAACCAACCTGCGACAATGTTTGCCCTTTGCCTTTGTACAGTGACGCGCCGCTAGAATTAATGTTGAAAGAAACAGCTCTTCTACCTCTCCAATCCTTCATTGATAGACCATGCGTACCTTCTTTTAAGTGACTGCAAAGTGTCTTCTAACCTCTAAGACAAAGATAGATAATGATATTACTAACAGATGAAATCATAATAAAAAGTTAAAAACACAACTGATATTCTTACTCTAATTGATGATCTCAACGTGGGTAAATGTAGCACCTATTTTTTTACCAATAGAAGATTGTGTCTAAAAGCAACTGATAATCATAATAAGAAGTTTAAAAAGAAACTAATAACCGTAATAGAAGACAAGATGGATAAAGCTATTACTAACAGATGAACTCATAATAATAAGTTTAAAAAGCAACTGATAATCTTACTTTTATTGATGATGTTAGCCTTAATTATATTAAGTCAAACAAGAATGTTATCGGTCTTAGAAAGTCAAACTAGGTCTTGTGTTGTAATAGGCTAGTCGGGTTCAACGGGCTTGGATTGTAATCTAATATTGTCCGTGTTTCGGGCTCAAAGCCCAAGTTTAGCCAAGCCCGGCCCAAGTAGAAAAGCCCATGTGCCAAGTAAATGGCTAAGGGTATAAATATCCCTTCACCACACTTGGTGAAGGGTGTTGGTTGCAATTTCATTTCACTTGTAACTTCCCACTCTCTCTCTAATCTAACTTTCTTTCCTTGTTTCTCTCTCTAAGATTTCTTCTCATTTTCTAGCATCTTGGTATAATTAGTGTTGTGTAATGGATTAAATACATGGGATAACATGTGGTACCAGAGCTAAAGGGGTGTTTAGTGATTGAAATTCGTGGGTCAAAAGGAAGTCAAAAGAAAAAAATCAAACCCGAATTTTTGGGCTTAGATGTGTGAATGTTTATGTTATTAAACAAGATCTAGGCATAAGGTAGCTAATTGTGCAAGAGAAATCAAGCTAAAAGGTCAAAAAGGGTGATTTTTAGGCCATTTTTTGAAGAAAAAGTCGTATATTTCGTCGTTGCGTTTTGACAAACTGGAAAAGTTCATGTTGCGTTTTGACTTTTTCATGTTGCGTTTTGACTTTTTCATGTTGCGTTTTGACTTCTTCATGTTGCGTTTTGAGTTTTTGGTTGCGTTTTGGTTCATTGCGTTTTGATTGCAGGTTGCGTTTTGAAGAAATTTCATTGCGTTTTGAAGAAATTTCATTGCGTTTTGACAAAAGTCGTTGCGTTTTGACAAAAGTCGTTGCGTTTTGACAAAAGTCGTTGCGTTTTGCCAAATTTCATTGCGTTTTGACCAAGATTCATTGCGTTTTGACCAAGATTCATTGCGTTTTGACCAAAGTCACTGCGTTTTGGTGTCATTGCGTTTTGGTGTCACTGCGTTTTGGTGTCACTGCGTTTTGGTGTCACTGCGTTTTGTGTGAAGAAAAGGGTTTCAGTAAAACTGCGATAACTTTTGATCCGTAAGTCCGTTTCAGGCCCGTGACCTCTCAAATCGAAGAGAAAAACGAGACGGATCACGCTGTAACCACCCTTTAGCTGGTTACGGATTTCTTAAGGCCCAAAAAGCTCGTTTACTATGATTTATTGACATTTTTCAGTTTTTTGGACTTTAATTCGGACTAAAAGGACAATTACTCAACACAACAAACACAACCAATCAAACCAACAACCAACTTAATCATACTTGAAATGTCTAATTATTTATTCATCACGGTTTCTTCTGATTTGGTAAAATCCCGCGAAAGATACGATTCTTTTCTCGGTTGTAATCAAAGATTTGTAAAATCCTTGTGTACGGTAATTCATTTTTAAAACCACATTCAATCACTTCATAAACATTAAGGATCGATATCCTTTACCACAACACAGTCATAATGTCAAATTCAAATACCAATTTGGCAAACTCAAACATCTAGTGTTATTCAGATTGTCACAGTTTCTTCGTGTTCAAATTCTTACATTTCAAGAGAAGACAAACTTTCAAGAAGTAGATGCTTGCACAGTATTAAAGTAATAAAGTCTCTATTTTAGTTTCATCTCAGAAACTTTACAAGATTAGGCAACGATGCCTCCTCTTCAAGAGAAGTTTCTCAACGGACTTGGAGTTAACTAGTACAACATCTTAACTAAAGAATATACTTTTAGGACTGATTGCTACAATACTTTGACTAATCTCAGAACAACGTTTGAAAATGCTTTCAATCAGCATTAAAAGCGCGTATGCAAGAATTATTACTAAGATATGATGCTCAAAAAATCATTTAACGATGCAATGATCTTTAAAATGGGTTTTCCCTCGGAAAATACATGCTTGAGTCTATTCTTAATTCACAACGAACTCACATTGTTAAAAAACAAAAGAAGTGATGCAAACACAAGAGATCATTCAACTATAATTCAGATTGAATGTTGATCATGAAAGTTGGTTTTTGTTGTCATACAGACTCTTGTTCTGAGAAAGAAGACAGTAATTCTGAGACTGCATCCAGCAATTTGTAAAGGATTGCCAGCTTGAAATTTTGAAACCAAAGTTGTTCTTGCAATCAAATACAAGATGACAATGCAAAGAAAAGATGCATGCTAATTTTCGATCTCTTCATTCCACACTTCAAGTTCTTTCAAAAGATGACATTAAAAGCATCTCGTCGAATATGGTTTCAGTCGAGAATCCATGTCAATATTTGGTCAAGATGTTGAGACTTTCACAAAGTACAATGCTCCTTAACGTAGTATAAACTACAAAAGCAACTTGACCAAAGCTGGAATTTCTGAAGATGGATCCATGGCAGCACTTTTGGGTGTAAAACAAACCAGTTCCAGAAGTTCATCAATTTATAAGTTTACATTGGATTTTTAACAGTCATGACAAGAAAAGTACTTTGTTGAATACAATGGTCTCGGAGGTTCTACACTTAATGAAATACACTACTCACAACTCCTGGGTATTGTTATGAAGTCGTTGCTCGAAAGTATACGTCACTCAAAGACTGTATGAAAGAAGGTGAATAAAAGACTGATGCAGACGCAAGAGAGTAAGGTTGATTCGAGTAAAGCATTGTATGCTGATTTGGTTGAAACAGAAAGTATTAGGACAGATCTTCAATAGTGCAGATGATAGCAGAGGTCTTTTTTTTTTTTTTTTTTTTAAGGAATGATACAGATGCTGGGATGATGAAGATATAAGACCCATTTATGACGCAAGAGCAAATGGCTGAGGTACAATTGACTTGCTGAATGCAATAATCTTTGCTTTAGGACAACAACATATGAGCAAACCTGAATTCAATGTTGAAGGTAGGGTTGACCAGTATACTGAACAATGTCAAGTTAAAAGTCCTATGCTTGATTCATCACTTGATAAACCAAGACAACTAAATACTCAAAACAATCACTCGAGTCTGAAAATATTTTCTCAAAGGAGACTGTTGCCCAATTTCAAAAAGATTTTCAAGAATGGAAAGCTCATTGCATTGCTCTAGACTTAAATATCAAATAAATCTTTAAATATCTAGGGCAACATGGTCAAATTTTGAATGAAACCAAGTTATAAAAGATCAAGATTGAAAGGATTTTGTGTTTTATACTTGAAACAATAAACATCGAATTAGAACATAGTGTGGCTACATTACTTAAGGAAAATGAGACTTTGAATAAGCATTACAAATATTTGTATGATTCTATTAAATCAAGAGATCTATGACTAACGTAACAGACAACATCTTTGCTTCAATATAATGCTGAATTAAAAGCTAGATTCAGGGAAAATGTTTTGCAATTGCTGCTTTAAAAATTGACTTAAGTGAAGTTACAAGGAAAATAGGTGTTGTTACTAAGTTTGATAAAACATCAGTCTTGGGGGAATCCGGTGTTACCATCACTAAAAAAAAAGATAACCAATCAGTTGTTCGAAAAACCAAATGCGTTTAAATCTGCCAAGGGCTCAAATGTCAAAACACGGTATTTGCCTCCCAAGTTGATGTGAACAAGAATTTGTCAAAACCAGTCACTCAAACATTATTTGCCTAGAAAACAGAATCCACCTTTGGCAAAAACCGGATACATGATTGCATCTAGTCATCTAGAATGTAAGAACATGCAAGATTAGTTTCAAATGACATGGTTATATTCACTATCTAGATGCAGCTAAGAAGAAAAAAGATACAAGAAAGAGATACGAACTCAACAACTAGTGTGCCCTGACTTCTGTGAGAATTCAAACACTACTGATGATAGGAAACCAAACCCTAGAGCCAAACAATCGAAACATTAGGAGTTTGCCTGGTATCTAAGAGTAGTCGCGTTTCGATAAGGCGGGGGAATGTCGCCCAAAGCAGAATCACTCTAAGAGTTCTAGTTCTTTTAGATTCTCAAAAAACTATGTGTGTTCTACATGTTCATAAGGGTTGTCTTTAATGCAAATCATGATGCTTGTATACAAAACTCCTGAAGGAAGTAATTCACATTGCTATGATTCAAATCATGAAGACCACAAACACGTACAATACCAGTAGATCAAAATGAGTCATATCAGAATCCTGTAGACAGATCTTTACGGACATAGGTTTTCTCCTAAAAAGACTTCCGCTGTGTCTGAGAAAACATCTCCTAGATATGATCTTAGGTGGAAACCCACGGGTAGAATTTTCAAATCTGTTGGTCTTTGGTGGATTCTACAGGAAGTTATTGACTCTTGCACTAGCAAGGTTGACAGTGAAACCACCACATGGTTCCAATGTAGATTATCCCTCATATTCATGAATGCAAACAATCTCTGGATGTAGTGCAGGTACATCAATCAATGTTCTGAACGGAACATAGTCTTGGATTTAGAGCAGGTACCTTATGTAATGTCAACAAGGAAAATCTCAGAGTATGGTTGCTGAAAAAGCTGATATCTCAGAAACCATTGTTCAAAGTGGATTCACAAATGATGATACAGAAAATGAGTCTGTTCACACAGTTCAGGCTCGTCCTCAATGTCAAACGAAGTTTGACAAAACGGTAAGCTCGCACCAGCTTGACAACAGAAGTTCACAGGAGGCTGAGCCAGTACAACGTCAAATGAGCTGGATGTGCTATTCGGTCCTTTGTTCGACGAATATTTCAATGGAGAAAATCAAGTTGTTTTAAAGTCTTCCGCTGTCACTATTCTGTGAATTAATAAACGTCAACAACAACCTGATTCAACTTCATCCACTTCAACTCTAGCCACAACTGTCACTGCTAATAGAAACTTCAATTTTGTAAATATTTTTATTCTTTCTTTATTTTTGATTTATACAAATTTTTGAAAAAGAAAATAGAAAAATATAAAACCTAGAAAAACAAAATATAAAATCAGAAAACTTTCAAAAATACCAAAAAGAATCTTCTCGACATGTCTCTTGGAATCGATAACATTTACGTACCTAGAAATGTTGATTAACATCGACACGGGCGTGTAAATGAAGTTCGAACAGGAGTTTCAAATGCTTTCAACATGTCATATCTAAATTTTGTAATGACTTATGTACATTTCAGTTGCATACTCGGTCTCGAATGTCACGGAGTAAAATCAGAAAAATTTCAAAAATACCAAAAAGAATCTTCTCGACATGTCTCTTGGAATCGATAACATTTACGTACCTAGAAATGTTGATTAACATCGACACGGGCGTGTAAATGAAGTTCGAACAGGAGTTTCAAATGCTTTCAAAACATGTCATTTCTAAATTTTCTCAATGACTTATGTACATTTCAGTGCATAACTCGGTCTCGAATGTCACAGGGAAGTGTACGCCTCAGTGCGCTTACTCTAAAATAGAAGAGAAGTCTTCTATCATGTTTTTAAAATCGTTGAACACAATTTTTCAAAAAGAACTTTCAATGTCAAAATTGTCTACAATATAATTTGTGGTATTTTTCCATAAAAAGTGGTATTTGTTAAAATTGTGTGTTCAACACTCCCTTCCTCGAATAATTTTCAAAGAATTGTAGTACGTAGAATGTCATTATGTGAATCAATTTCTGAGGGGGAGCTTTTTAAAACAAAGCCTTCATGCTATATCGTGGTATAATTTTTCTCCCCATGGAATTTTTCATGTCAAATTTTAATCAATTGGTATTTCAAATACTAAGTGTTTTATTATTTAAAATAAGGGGAGAAAATGTGATTAAAATATGCTATAGTCGAATGTGATCTTTAAGACTCTAAGTGCAACTCTTTCCTTCATGTGCTAAACAATTTCGAATATCGGAGCACATGTGTAGGGGGAGTATTTGAAAATAAAAAGGTCAGAAAATGGTTTTATGGTTCGATCTCATACCCAACAACCTATAAGGTGGTTAGGTTAGGAATAAGTCCTACGATCCAACCAGAACCGGAGGGATCTACCCAAGGACACTCCATAGTTAGAAATAACAGTCCTTAGGTATGAATGGAGAAGAATGAGTAAAAGGGAAAAAATGCCGACTAAGATTGAGCTAACACTGGAACAATCACAACAAGGTGTTAGTAATGACGTCTTGGTAAGCATTGAAGGGGTTGAAGAATGAAAAAGAAATGTATGGATAAAGGGTGAAAAGAAAGAAGCCCTCCTTACACCTTAGGCAGAAACCGGGTCAATACATAATCTATCAAAATCACACAGATGATTGTTGATATTGAAGACGACATCATGGACCCAGTGATGCAATGCATAACCCTTCCCAGCCATTCGAGTTTCTCTCAAAAGAAACTTGTCTCATTTGTCACGGAGATACACACGTTATCTATTGACATCTCACTCCGAGATTGTTAATATTGAATAGGTGGCAGTCTGCTCCAGCCTCCGATTACTAAAACCAAAAGTGCACAAATCGAGTCTAGAGCCAGAAGAGATCAAAGTATAAATCTCATTAGGACACAATGTCAAAATACACTTGTTGAACACCATAAAGTTCACATGCTTACAAAGATCCCTATCGCACTAATCCATGAGATCTTGCCAGAACATCCGAGTGATACTTAAGTATTCACAGTGAAGATTGAAATCCTGCTTGAGCCAACATCAAACAAGCTCTTGGGTAGGATGACTTGCAGATTCCTATATGAATACGATGCTTGTGATAACAGGATAAAATTTTGGTCCAGTAAATGAATTGACGACTTAATCAGAAAGATAGTAACTATCTGATTCACTCTTACCGTGTTGTCTGCTTTGAGACGTTTCGGTAATGAGAACTAGCAAGCATGGTGAATCTAATACATCTGTGTTAGAAGATCCTACGCTTTGAGCTGGAAACCCTGTCAAGGAGATTCTTTGAATCTACCTGATCACAGGTATAGTATTTTATACTATAAAATCGGGAAACCGGAAGTTAATGCAACCGAACACAAGATTGAATGACACAAGCCATATTTCATCTTTTAATTGCTAACTGTTTTATTTCAGGATAAGACAACGGTGTTGCAGCCTCATTCCAGCGAAGTCGGATTCATAAACCACATGCTCTTACTCAAGCTTTCAAAGTCAATCATTCAACGTCAAGATAGTTGATTCTAATCTTCCCCACCATCAAAGAGCCTCAAAGTTAAATAAAAGAATCCATCACTTGGAGATTGTTAGACTATAATCATATGTCAACAAGAATGGTATCAAGTATAGCAGGTTTGGTCAATGCGCACAAGTTGATCAAGGAAGTCAAACAAGATGATACCAATCAAGGGGATATGAAGCAAGATAACGAATCTCAAGAAACTCAAGTCAAAAGATAAAGGCTCAAAATCAAGATCACAAAGCATGAATGAACAAAGCCATTACAAACAAGACAAGACCATAACAAGGCAAAGCATAAACGTTAAACGTCATATCTTCAATGTCATCGGTGATACAGAGAAGTTTGAAGAAAGAGACCTCAACATTGGGGGAGATTGTTAGCCTTAATTATATTAAGTCAAACAAGAATGTTATCGGTCTTAGAAAGTCAAACTAGGTCTTGTGTTGTAATAGGCTAGTCGGGTTCAACGGGCTTGGATTGTAATCTAATATTGTCCGTGTTTCGGGCTCAAAGCCCAAGTTTAGCCAAGCCCGACCCAAGTAGAAAAGCCCATGTGCCAAGTAAATGGCTAAGGGTATAAATATCCCTTCACCACACTTGGTGAAGGGTGTTGGTTACTTTTCATCTCTTGTAACTCACCACTCTCTACAATCTAATTTTCTTTCTTTGTTTCTCTCTCTAAGATTTCTTCTCATTTTCTAGCATCTTGGTATAACTAGTGTTGTGTAATGGATTAAATACATGGGATAACATTAAGCTTCGTACATTTTATCAAAGTTTTTGATGTGGAGCGCTTAGTAAATAACCTTTGTACGGTGTGGGTTGGGAGACACAAACTTCATGCTAATCTACCTAGGTTTCAAAGGGAGCCATTAAACAACCACAGTAATTCTCATAATGATAATGGTGTGAAAAGGGGTAATTCAGGAGATGCTCATAATGGAGGAAAAAAGCCTGTTTATAATGATGTCAATACGGATAGTGGATTACATGGTTATGCTAATTCGTATATGCATGTAGTGAAAAGGGGGACTCGGCCTCAAAATGTTGTAGAGGAGAGCAAACTGGCAATCGTGCTTGATGAAACATGCTTGAATCAGGAAGATTTTTCTAATTCCTTAACGGGTAAAGTCAAAGAATTTAGCTCTCTAGCAAATTTGAAGAGGTCTTAGACCAATGAGGGCTTTTACAAACAATAAGTTAAAATACATGAGGGTACTAGGTGATTATTGAACTCCGAAAACAGAGGCTTCTAAAAGGAGAATTTTAAGCTAACGTAGAACAGGTGTTCATGGTTTTCTCATTTAACAACAAACTTCAACTACAATTTGTATTAATGAAAGAGTGGCATGGGTGGACATTGAAGGCATTCTCTTAAAGGCATGGACTAGAAACACCTTCAATTGTATTGCCTCTAAATGGGGTGATATAGTACATGAGGATGAACATTGTTTCCATAGCAAAAGAATTTGTATCAAAACAAAATTAGTTGAAAACATATTCAAGTCATTCAAAATCATAGCTAATGGTAAAGTGTTTTGGGTACGCGCTAAAAAAGTATTTGGCTGGATTCCTGATTTTGTGGATGAAGAGGAAGACGAAAATAATTCTGATGGAGAATTTAAAGAAGATGGTTTATACGATGAAAATGTAGAGAAGCAGGAGTATACAAATACTGGAGGAGAAAGTGATGTTGAGGAGGTTTCGGAAACTATCTTTGAGAAAAGAAGGATGATTTAAATACTGGACAAAAGGATACCCAATCAAAGGACCCTTTCAATATCTACGACCTTTTTAAGAAGAAACAAGGCAACATTAATGGAGACACAAACTTAAATGACACCATGAAATATCCTCCAGGATTTACTCCTAAGGCTACAGATGAAGTTCATTCCAACGATTTCAAGGAGGTGGAAACAGAAGCTGATGAATGTTTACAAAATATTCAAGACGATATCGCGAATTCTGAAGTGGGAAAGACATGTCACAAAAGCAATTCGAAGGAGGATAAGGAAGAGTCCATATGTTCTGGACATTTTAAAAAATTTGAATTACCACATACAGGAGGCTCAATGCTACAACTTATGGAAGATCTGGTAAAGGTAGGACAAACTATAAGGTATAACATGGAGGGATGTTCGAAAAATATTAAAGAGATTATTGGTTCTCATAGAGCACATGAGAATCGTAGATGAATTTTATGTCTTTGAATATCCAAGGCCTTGCCCAGAAGGCTAAAAAGATTGGGTTAAGGAGTTATGTGTTAACAACAAGGTGAATTTTTTGTCTTTACAAGAAACTAAAATAGAGGATATAGAATTGTTCAACATTAAGGCGTGTTAGGGAAACTTTAATTTTGATCATGTATGTAGTCCCTCTGTTTGTTATTCGGGTGGCATTCTTTGTGTTTGGGATCCGAGGATGTTTTATAAATTTAACTCAACGGTTTCTGATCTGATTACTTCGTTATTATTAGAGGAAAATGGATTTCTAATGGTAAGAAGCTTCTTATTATTTCAATTTATGCTCCTCAAGAATTATCAGAAAAGAAGATGTTATGGGATTACTTGATTGGTGTGATACATAATTGGAATGGCGATGTGATTATTATGGGCGATTTTAATGAAGTGCGTACACAAGCTGAAAGGTATGGATCTATTTTCAACGCTCATGGTGCTGCTGCGTTTAACTCTTTTATTTTGGCAGCGGGCCTGGAAGAGGTCCCATTAGGCGGGTGTTCTTTTACTTGGTGTCACAAATCGGCTAATAAAATGAGCAAGTTAGATCGTTTCCTTATTTCTGAAGGTTTAATGGGATCATGTCTTAATATCTCAGCCTCTACCTTGGATCGTTATCTTTCTGATCACCGTCCCATCTTATTGCGTGAAACTCATTTTGATTACGGTCCCATTCCTTTTTGTTTTTTCATTACTGGTTTGAAATGGAAGGTTTTGATACTTTTGTGGAGAGAACCTGGAACAAAACGAACATATCTGATTCTAATGCAATATCTAAGTTTATGAAGAAAATGAAATTTCTCAAAGATCATATACGTGTTTGGGTTAAGAATAAGAAGGAGTATGCATACAAACAGAAGAAGACTTTAAAAGAAAAGTTAACTGATATTGATTTATTACTTGATAAAGGCGAGGGTGATTCTGAGGTTATTGCGCAAAGAGCTGCCATTTTCAAATCCTTACAAGATATTGAAAAATTGGATTCGATGGAGGTGGCCCAAAAGATTAAAATCAAATGGGCAATCGAAGGCGATGAGAATTCTAAGTACTATCATGGAATTCTTAACAAAAGAAGAAACCAACTCACTATTCGTGGTATTTTAGTAGATGGTACATGGATAGATTCTCCAAGTCTGGTGAAGAGAGAGTTCCTTTCCCATTTCTCTAATCGTTTTGATCAACCTGGGACTTCTTGTGTTCTTCTGAACATGGAATTTCCAAACAAGCTGAACTTAGATCAACAAATTGACTTGGAAAGTGATGTTACACGTGACAAAATTAAGAGGGCAATTTGGGATTATGGGATTGATAAGTCTCCTGGCCTGGATGGTTTCACATTCGGATTTTATCGTCGATATTGGAGTTTCTTGGAGATAGATGTGGTTCAAGCTGTTAAATATTTTTTTCCAGCATGGTATGTTCCCTAAAGGAGGTAATTCTTCTTTCATCGCTTTAATTCCGAAAACTCAAAATGCTAATATGGTGAAAGACTTTAGACCTATTACTTTAATTGGAAGCCTGTACAAGATTATCGCTAAGATTTTGTCTAACCGTCTTGTGGTTGTTTTGGGGGATATTATCAACGAAGTTCAATCGGCTTTCGTTGCAAATAGACAAATTTTAGATGGCCTGTTCATTCTAAATGAGCTTTTCCACTGGTGTAAAAAGAAAAAAGAAGCAATCCATGTTCTTTAAGGTTGACTTTGAGAAGGCATATGATTCGGTTCGTTGGGATTATTTAGACGATGTCTTAAAGAACTTTGGCTTTGGATATAGATGGCGTGGTTGGATCTGAGGTTGTCTTAGATCTTCAAGAGGATCGGTTATTGTTAATGGTAGTCCAACTAACGAATTTCAATTTCAGAGGCCTCAAACGGGGTGATCCGCTCTCTCCGTTCTTGTTTATTTTGGTGATGGAAAGTCTTCATATTTCGGTTCAAAGAGTGGTAGATGCTGACATGTTTAAAGGTATCTCTTTGGGCTCATCTCTTCATCTTTCTCACCTTTTTTATGCTGATGACGCGGTTTTCTTGGGCCAATGGAGAAGTTCGAATGTAGATATCATTATACAGGTGTTGGAATGTTTCTATCGCGCATCAGGTTTACGTATTAATATGTCTAAAAGCAAATTAATGGGAATTTCTGTACCTGATAGTATGGTTGACCATCGAAGGTTGGTGACCTTATGTCTCGTTCTCAATCTTGGAACGATATTTTAAATAATCTTTCTGCGCGCTCATCTAAATGGAAGATGACTGCTTTATCGATTGGGGGTCGTTTAACTCTTTTAAAATCGGTTTTAGGCTCAATGCCTATTTACCATTTATCTTTGTTCAAAGCTCCCATGAATGTTCTTCAAAAAATGGAAGCTATTCGGTGCCACTTTTTCAATGGTGGAGACCAAAACGAAAAGAAACCGATTTGGATTAAATGGTGTAAAGTGCTAGCTTCTAAGGAGAAAGGAGGTTTAGGTGTGTCGAGTCTATATGCATTGAATAGAGCTCTCTTGTTCAAATGGGTGTGGCGTTTTTACACTCAAAGGTTCTCGTTATAGGCGAAAGTTACCAAGGGTATACATGGAGAAGATGGTAAGTTGTGCAAGAATATTAAACAAAGCCATTCATCCATTTGGCTTGACATCGTTCGTGAGACGATAATTCTTAAGAACAAAGGAACAGATTTATGTGGTTTCATTCATAAAAAGATGGGTAATGGTATCGACACCTCTTTTTGGAATGATGTTTGGAAGGGTGATACTGCCTTTAAATTCCTTTATCCTAGAATATATGCATTAGAATCTTGCAAGAATATTATGGTAGCTGAGAAGATGTCGCATGAGACTTTGGTTTTTTCCCTTCGTCGAGACCCTCGGGGTGGTATTGAACAGGAGCAATTTGGCCAGCTTTTAGCTAATGTGGAGGGTACCGTCTTAGCTAATAGTTGCGACAGATGGGTTTGGTCGAAAGAAGGATCAGGCGATTTCTCCGTGGCTTCTGCTAGAAGAACGATTGATGATCGATGGTTGCCGATTGTTTCAGCCAAGACTCGATGGATTAGTGTTGTGCCCATCAAAATTAATGTTCATGCTTGGAAAGTAAGGTTGAATGGTTTGCCTACTAGGATGAATATTTCTAGACGAGGTATGGATATTGAATCTATTTTATGTCATTCTTGTGGTGTTGCGGTAGAAACGACTAGCCATGTTTTCTTCTCTTGCCACATTGCTAGAGAGGTGTTTCGCAAAATTGCTAACTGGTGGGACGTAAATTTCATGGAGCTTTCGTCATACGAGGAATGGCTAGAGTGGCTTCTTAATCTTCGTCTACACTCTAAACATAAAAAGATGATTGAAGGTGTATGCTATACCATGTGGTGGTCTATCTGGAACTTCCGTAACAAGAGTATTTTCGGGTCTCATACTCCTTCCAAGGCAGCTCTTTTCGAAGATATTGTCTCTCGTTCTTTTTATTGGTGTAGATATAGAAGTAAGGCGTCTTTTAGTTGGTTAGATTGGCTTAAAAACCCTCATCTTGTTACTTTGTAATTTCCTAGCGTCTTGCTAGTGTTTTTAATTCAATCGTCGTTCCAAAAAAAATTCAACATATTACTCATTTAAGATATTTTCTCATCTAAATACTTTTTTTCATGAAAAATATGTCTGCCCATGCAAATAATTGTTAACGAGACAAATTTTGGGGTTCTTAAAATTTTTAAGGCCTAGAGCAGTTGCCTACTTTGCACACTCTCAAAGACAGCCCTGCATAGTACAATAAAATGTCTTAAAATGATTCCAATACACCAAACATTCTTTCCCCCTCCTTCTAAACTTCTTTTTTTCTTTCTTTCTTTATACATTTCATAATTTTGTTTTTATTATAAAAATATGATATATTACACTGCACCCACACATTTACAAACAAAGAAACACATGCTAAGCTTACGGAATATAAATTGACATATGATATAACGTGATATTCACGACTAGGATATCGTGACAGTCCACCGGGTCAAATCAGAGAGATATTATTAAGCTTTGTGCAAATCTACACAAGCTATGTGTCAAACTGCAAAATTAAATGATCAAAGTTTACTATCACAATAGGAGAAGTTTACAATTACAATACAGGGAGGGATATTTATAGGTGTAAAGCATTCTACTAAAGATAACAACTTAAGTGTCGGACTAAATCCAAATAACTCTATATGGGTCAAACTATACTTTCAGTTACAACCCAGAAGCCTTTGTCCGCCTTGTAACATTTCTCATTTTCGTGTCATTGTACGACGATATTAATGATCACTATTTATTTTAGTCCGATACGCGTTTACTT
>BQNB010099598.1:0-24889 GCA_026074375.1 Tanacetum coccineum | reverse complement strand
AAGATTACAAGGGTTAATTTGGATATTTTGAAGTCAAGGGACCAAAGTTGTCAAAGTGAGAAAGTTTGTTTATAAAGGGAAAAAAAAGAAATAGAAACTACAAGGACCGGATCTGTCAATTTTCAAACTACTTTAGCACTACAATGTGGAAATTAGAAACACAAGGACTGTTTTTGCAATTACTTCAAACTTTCAAAATAACACACGCGGGCAAACTTTTCTATAACTACTTTCTAACCTCCTTTCCCGCCCAAAACTGAAACAAACCCAACTTCACAAGAAGCCTTTCCCGTTCCTTTTCACTTCAATCTACCTCGTATTAAACCCTCTCCACTTCACTAGTCCAACGTGGCATCACCCCATTGGTCAAATTCCTGCTAAAGTCCACGTGGAAGCTTGCAATTGGCCAGAACACGTCACTAAACTCATCAACGGCTTGAAAAAGATAGAAGCTCTCATCCTCTTGTCATCCTCATCTATAAATAAGCTTGTAGTTAAGTTTTAGTTAGTTAGTTAATTTTTAGATAGTTAATTTTTTTCAGTTTACTTTGTAATTTTTCTTCTAGCTTTCGTTACTGTTCATCGTTTTTCAATAAAGCTTTCAAATCTTTTCAAATTCAGTTGTACTATTTGTATTTTCACTTGTATTCTTCATTTCTAAGCAATAAAAGCTAGTTGTGTTGTGTTTGATCTAAAGTTTTTCAAGTAATAAGCCGTTTTTAAGTAATAAGCTTGTAATAAGCTTATAATAAGCTGTTTTTAGCTTATCACATTTTCTTAAGTTCAAAAGTAGTTCAAAACTTGTTAAAAGCTTTCTATACACTGTAATTGTTTACTTTAGTTCAATGTTGTCCACTTAAATTCAGTTTTCATTCAATTTGGAAGCAACAAGGAGTAATAAGCTCTTAAAAGCTTATTGAGCTTTTAAGCTGGGTTTAGAGGCTAAGGTAGCCATTAGGTTTTTGACTTAAAGCCACTCATTCAACAAGAGTGGCTAGCTTCTGAGACTACAATTTCAGGTTTCATTTCCTATAATTCATTGTAGAATTTGAGCTTAATCAATTAGCTTATTGTATTCACTTTGTGTATGCTTAATCCTGCTTAGTATTACTTAGTTAGTTTAGAGTTTTAAATGACTTTAAGTAATTGTAGCTAGAATCAATTTAGATTTCATTTCTTAATTCTGTCATTATTAGTTGAATAAGCTAGGTGAGTAACTAGCTTATTCTACTTGATAAGCTGTAGCTTTTAGTTCTTAGATAGCTTTATTAGGTTAGTTTAAGTGTAAGTAGATATAAGATTTCAGCATTTTTAGTTTTAAAATAGATTTTTAAGAAGAATTCATTTTAGGCAGTTTTGTTAAGTAATGTTTGGGATAGACTGATGTTGATCTTTAAAGTCAACAAGAGTTTGTTTAAACTCTTTACTTAGTTGAGTTAAGTCATATGTTCAAGTTTAAAACAGGATTTTAAACTTAGTTTGTAGAGATTCAAAATTTAGAGTTTAAAAAGATGATCATAGCACCAGGGCAGTTTTAGAGTACAAAGTATTTTAGATTTTAATGAATTAAAGCATTAGAGAGTTCAAGTTTGGTTAGTATAAGTTTAAATACATATAGGTAGTTGGTTTTAAGAGTTCTCACTTTAGAAAATTTAGCTTGCATTTAGGAATTTTGGTCAAGTCTATCACAACAGAAAACAGTACTGCTTGCAAGTTGCTTAATCACTTTTAAGACTACTTTTTAGCATCATAGTTAGGAATTAGAAACTAGTTGATAAGCATCAAATAGTACTCCATTAGCTTCTTTAAAAACTCAACTTTTAATTTCATCTATAAGCTTTAGATTAGCCATTAAATTTTCTTGCGCAAAAAGAAGTAGCAAACACAATTTAGAATTTCTTGTTCATTACTTATAAATTCTTCATTTCTAGTTGTTAATGCAAATACCTATACCTAAGTTTGTTTCAAAGTCCATAGTATAGCTTATTTCCCAATTTTCAGCTTCTAAGGATTAGTAATAAGCTTTTTAGCTTATTAGGAAAAGCTTAAATTCAGTCATTAAGCTGAATTGTAGATTTTTAAGTACAAATTTCTTGTTATTTTTGTTCCATTGTAGCTTATTTCTTTTTAGACATTCCTAGTATACATCTTAAGCTCCATTAAACATCTTTTAGTTTTAAATTTCATTAGGTATTAACTTAGGAATAAGAATATTTTTAAAAAAAGTAGAATTTTGAAGTAAAAACATTAGTTCTTAAACATAATCAAAATCTAAATTTTTCTGAGCTTATTCAGTTGTTAAAAGTTCATAGAGGAAGGAGGAAGCCTTGCTAGAATGTTGTAGAGTATAAGCTTAGGATCAACCTTTGAGTTTTTATGTTTTTGCTAATTCACATTTTTTTAATAAGCCAAAAATAAGCAAAACCGATAGGGTCTGTTTAGATTTTCATAATAGTTAGAGGTTTCCACGTTTTCACTATAGTGTAAATTTGAATTAGTTACCCCGCCTACCCTCTACTTTCTATCTTTACAATTTCTACCCTGTCTTTTGGGAAAAATAAAATAGATTTAATATTTTTGAAATTAGTTTTTATAAATTAGGGTTTAGTTTTTAATTGATAAAATTAGGGATCAATTCGTTTATAAAAATTAGGGCTTTTTGTGCCATTGATTTTCTGCACCTTTTTAGTATTTAAAAATCATTTTTCTTTAATTTTCCAGTTAAATTGTAATTTTCCAAGGAAGTTAAAAAGTTTTTAGTAATTTCTTTTTCGTTATTAAATCATAAGAAAATAGAAATATAATTTGAAATATTTCGATTCTTTTTGAGAAAAATTTTCTTTTTAATCTATTATATTTGAAAAATAAAATAGGAATTTTAGTTTAAATTTTTAGAAAAAAGTTTATTTTTAGTAATTTCATTTTCTTTAAAAATTCATAAAGAAATTCAAATAGTTAAAAAATTCTAATTCCCTTTTACCCTACAATTTTCTTTTTAAATTTGTGATTTTTAAGTATAAATTTTGTTAATTAGAAGTGGCATTAATTTTAAATTCTCGTTTTAGCTCACATTTTTAGTTAACGTTTGTTAATTTTTCGTATTAGTTAAACGTTTTTAATTCTTTAATTCTTTCTATAGTTTAATTGTGCTATTAAATTTGTAGTATAATTCAAAATCCAAAATTCTTTTAACTATTCTTGACTCGAATCCGAATTATTCCCAAATCTCAATTCACGACTTCTTCGAGGAATTTACGACCCTAAATAATACTACATTCCTAAGTGATTCATTACTTACGGAATCCTTGGTTGGTGAAAATTTTGCACTATTGAGAATAAGAACTAAACTTTATTCCACACCGAAACGAGCGAATTTTTTGGGGCGCCGTTGCCGGGAAGAGTGAACGATTTTTGAGGGATATTCGTTTAAGTAGATGTTTATGAAGATCATTCCTTTTGGAAGTTATTTTGCTTAATATTTTTGAAATAAAAAGTATAAAAAGTTCATAATTACGATACCCTATCGAATTAGTTAAAAAAAAAAATAATAAATAAACAAATTTGGATACTAGCTATCCATCTTAAACCATTCCAATTAACAACAAAACAAATCGTGAAGTACTTGCGAGGTACGACGGACCTTTGAGTTTACAAACTAAAATGTGAGTTTAAGGAAAAGTGATAGCTACTTTCTAAGAAGTCATTGCGGCTCATAAGCATTTCTTTTTTTTTTTCCTTTTCCGCTCACGTTGTGGCGTATTCTTAGAGACTTATCGAGAATGCATGTAAGAAACGGTTTACCAAAAAAATTTTGTTTTCCTTCTTAATAAAAACTAAAAAATTGTAAAATTTCCCCTCCAAAAAAAATCATCTTAATATCATATTCTGCTTTTATTTCTTATTTTCACTAGTCATAGCGCCGCGTATCTCCTTGGAATAACAACAATTTCCAAGAAGACGCAATTTGTCGACGTTCTCGACAAACCCCAACCAACAAGAGGGCAATCCCCTATTGTTGATAAATTTTTTCCCTTCTTATATATTTCCCCCCCCGATTTAAATGGAATGCCGATGATCGAACCGAATGGCCCGAGCAAACTCCAAGCTCAACTCCACTCCCAGCTCCCACCCGGGGGGGTTTGAAAGTGCTATAGTTGTACCACTCATCAATGCTCAAAATTTTGAACTAAAATCCTCTCTCATTAACTGTTCAAAATCAAATTTTTTCGAGGAGGTAATGAGAGGAGGATCCACATATAGCTCATATATCGCATTTTGAGAGCATAACTAATAATCAAAGGTAACACCCCGGATGTACCTAACAAAAATCCACCATCAAACTTTCTTCTATTTTCCATTTTCTCTTGATGGGATTTGCCCAAAAACGGCTTGACAAAGAAACCGTCATCGAATTCTATTCTTACATGGGATGACCTTAGTGTCTAAGTTTCAATAAATTTTTTTCTTTCCAACCTTCTAAGACCGACACCAATCTTTCGGAATGAAATTAAATAATCAATTTTTACAATTGCACAAGAATCTTCTCCTTCTTCTTCCCTCCTCTTTACTTTCTTTTATCACTTATCTCTCAGAATCTTTCCTTTCCCTTCTTTCCTTTCTCCGAAGCTTGGGAGCGTAATCAAGGAACTCTAAGGAAGTGATCCTCAACATGGTTTTTTCCACTCATTGACATTCAGTAATACTGCACCAATTACACACATTCTATAATTCGTTGAGCAACAATGATCAAGAATCTCTTAACATCATTTATTCCGGCTGCCCCGGTGGCAATTTTCATATCTTTTCCACTCTTCACTTACAAAAGTCCAAAACCGAAAGGACTGACAAATCATAGAGAATAAGGCCAAAGTATAATGTTCACATTGGAACGCGACAATGCGAGAGAGAACGAAATGCTCCTCCCTCATCTAATCATCAACTAATTTCGAATTCCAACAATGGCAGCGGCATTCGAGATAAGATGACTTTGAACTTTAGGAATGATAAGAAAAAGATGAAAAATATGATAAAGCCTCTTGTCCATACTTCTACTCCCCGCTCCGAATTAAAGCGGTTGAGAAAGGTGTACTACATGTGAATAGTAATCATAGTTTATAATGTATGGTTGGAGTGGTAGTTGGATTGGGTGGGTAGTGGGGGGTTGGGGGAGTGGGTGGGGGGGGGGGGTGGGGGGGGGCGTTGTTATTTTGGTGGGGAGGGGTCCCAATGAATAGAGGAGGTTATGAGTATCCGTTTAATCGATATAAATTCCAACAAATCAACAAACCGCTTCGG
The DNA here is from genome assembly GCA_026074375.1 of Tanacetum coccineum. Lineage (NCBI taxonomy): Eukaryota > Viridiplantae > Streptophyta > Magnoliopsida > Asterales > Asteraceae > Tanacetum > Tanacetum coccineum. The sequence goes on along the minus strand of BQNB010099598.1, from coordinate 19,594 downwards.
TTGGTAACTTTGTTCAAAATGGAAATTCCGGGTACCGTACTCCCAACTTAGCAAACCAAATAAGACCACCAGGCTTTTCTCAACCCAATCCACAAGCTTCTAGACCTAATCAAGGATACAATGGGAACCAAGGGTATAAATGGGACTAGACTGTGACAAACCAATCAAGTTAACCATGGAGTCTAACTCGTGCTTAACACAACACTCAAGCTTATCAAGCCCCGAGTACCACAAGTTCCGTTACTTACTCAAGATTGAGGCTTTACACAAACGCCAAATGATGTTACTACTTCTTTGAATAATTTGCAAAAGAATTTGAATGATTTCAAAAAGGAACAACAAGGATTTTCAAAATGACAATAGGAATTTTTCCAGAATATTGATGCTTAACATGTAAAAAACAAATGGGAGAATAACATGTATCGGGTTTCGGCGGGAACTTACCAAGTAAAACTATTTGCCTAATTCGAGATTGATGCAATAGGATTACCACCTGTAGTGTGTTGTTTCTTGGATGGACCTTTACCTCCTATGCCTCCTCCTTATGTCAATCCGGACAATGAAAAGGCTAAGGAAAACCGAGGTACAAAGAACCAAGTGCAACACACAAGTACACAAAGTACCCGCAAGAGTCCAACATCCGTTAGTATTCAAAATCAAGGAAAAGGTCCAAAACCAGGAAAAAAGGAACCCATTGTTGAGACCTAGAGTTGTTAAAGAACCTGTCCAAACTAAGATAAATTGCCTTACCCTTCAAGAGTGAAAAGAACAAGAAACGTGAAAGAGAGAAGATCTTAGCATCCAAGTTCATAGAAATCTTTCGAGATCATCACTTGAACTAAGCTATTGCAATGCTCTGTCCACATTCCAAATTTTGCCCTTAATGATTAATAGTTGTTAAGTAACAAGGACAAATTGATTGAGATTACAAAGACACCAATGAATGCTAATTGCTCCGCGGTCATTCTCAAAAAGCTTCCCGAAAAGCTTGGTGACCCGGGACGATTTCTCATTCCTTGTGATTTTGGGGAGTTTGATAATCACTTGGCACTAGCGGATCTAGGTGCAAGTATCAATCTCATGCCCTTGTCTATTTGGAAGAAACTTGGAACTCTGACCTTACAAGTACTAGATGGGTTCTAGAACTAAGCTGACCGAACAATATTACTAAACCCACTTATAGGGATAGCCAAAAATGATGTTCGTTAAGGTCGGAAAATTCAATTTCCCAGTCACTTTTGGAGATATTGTGATTTCTTGTTGCGGACCCCCGAGTTCTTTTGATTAAGGAAGGCAATTTAGAGCCCAGGGGAATAACAAATAAACAGGTGGTGGCTCATGCCTTGATTTGTTTTGAAGTTATGCGGGGGAAATCATTTTAAGACATAATTATCAATCTTTGACACTTAAGTGTGGGGATACTCCCACAATCTCTTAAGATATTTTTGAATTCCGTGGAAACGGAATCTTGACCTATTGGCAACTTGTGCGGAAGTAATGCTCAAAAGTCTATAGACTTTACCTAAGAAGTGGTGATTCCACACTATCATTTTGGGATCCCACCACCATTCACAGTCCTTTGAAGAAGGGGTGAGTATGATATTTGAGAAAGAATAGAAGAGTTATATAAACTAGATTGAATCTTAAAACACGCTGTGGAATTTAAATTGATGATTTTAAGATGAAAGAGGGTGATTAACCTATTGGAAAATTGCAGAAGTTTTAAATGATGATCCTTTTTCATCATTCATTCCTCTTAAGTTCAAAAAGGTAATCAAGAAAGTTGAATCGGTCAAAACATCAATAGAGGAACCACCCGACCTTGAACTCAAAGATTTGCCTTCTCATCTTGAATACGCTTTTCTTGAAAAAGATAATAAATTACCCGTCATCATTTCAAAAAATTTAAAAGAGGATGAGAAGGTAAAACTTATTGAGGTTCTTAAGCCATCAAAAGTGCTTTAGCCCTGGAAAATCTCCGACATTAAGGAATTGATCCAAATTTTGTACACCACAAAATCTTTAATGGAGGATGATTACAATCCAGTGTTCCACATGCAAAGAAGGGTCAACCCCTAAAATACAATAGGTGATTAAGAAAAGAGGGTCATCAGCATCTTGATGCCGGCATGATATACCTCATACGGATAGCCCAAGGGTAAGCCCGTTCATTGCTTTTCCAAAAAAGGAAGGGATGACTGTGGTCGCAATGATGAACATTGAACTCATTTCCAACTCGACTTGTGACCGTTTGAGAAGTTTGCATAGAATTAAAGTGAAATTGAATGATGCCACTAGGAGGACCCATTTCCCACACCTTATGATTCAGATGCATGAAAAGTTAGCGGGAATGAGTTCTATTGATTTCTTAGACGGATTTTCCGGTACTTTCAAAAGTCTGATTGACCCCCAAGACCAAGAAAAACCACCTTTACTTGCCCTTATGGAACACTTTGCCTACAAAAGAATCCTTTTTTTGCCTTTTTGTAAATGCACCATGTGACCTTTCAATAGGTGCATGACGGCCATATATCCATGACCATGAAAAGAAAAACCATCGGAGGATTTTGATGGATGACCTTTCCGGTTTTTGGGATAATTTTTCAAAGTGCCTTGATAAAATTCTTGAAAAAAATAGCCTTAAATCGATGTGAAGAAACAAATTCTTGAGCGTAATTGGGGAAAAATTGCCATTTCATGGTAAAAGAGGGAATAGTTTTGGGGCATAAAATTTCTAAAAGTGGTTTAGAAGTTGATAGGGAAAAAGTAGAAGTGATAGCTAAATTACCTTACCCGACTACGGTAAAAGGAGTTCGAAGTTTTTTAGGTCATGCGGGTTTTTATCGAAGGTTCATTCAAGATTTTTCAAAAGTTGCAAGACCGAGAAACTCATCTTTTGGGAAAAAGAAACTCCCATTTTATCTTTTCGGATGAGTGTAAACAAGCTTTAATGATCTTAATAAGAAGTTGATTGAATCACCATACTTGTTGAGCCCTAAATTGGGATATGATTGAAATAATGGTGATGCAGTGAACTTTGCTCTTGGATCATGTTCTAGTCAAAGAAAGGAAAAACAATTTCATCCTATTCACTATGCGAGTAAGGCTATGACAGAGGGCATCAACTCATTACAAACTACAAAACTGAAGAAGGAAATGCAAGCCGTAGTATATGCCTTAGGAGAAGTTTTAGACCCCTCTATCTTATCAGGACCAAAGTGAATACGGATCATGTTCGGCAATTAAGTACCTAATGCTAGCAAGATGCTAAGTCAATGATACTTAGGTGGATTCATCTACTCAAGAGTTCAATCTAGAAAAATAGGACGAAAAAGGAATGAAATGTTAACCGCTCGATCACCTTTCTAGACTAGAGAATCCACGACAAGGAATGAACCTTGAAAAACAAAACATAACCGAGTCCCTTTTACCTTTTAGGAGTCCACTAGGAAAGTTGAAGAGGTCAAAGAGATTTAATGTGAATGATAAATTGCTTAATGAGAATGAAAAAGAGGTTGTTGAAAAACTGTGGTTAACATTGTGAATGTGCTTAATAAAACTACCACGCCATGGTTCGCACGACATAGCGTACTACCATGCGGGTAATTTTTGTTAAAAAAGGAATGAGTTCACAACAAAAGAGAAAATTTTTCAAGATCTAAGACATTTACTATTTGGGATGACCCATACTTGTATTAAAGATTTAGTGCGACCAAGTCATTAGACGATGTGTTTTTGGCAAAGAGGCTAATGAGATCTCAAGCTTTGTCACAACGGAACCTAACAGGAGGCCATCATAGTGCTAATTACAAACCGCTCGTAAAGTCTTTTTTACTCGGATTTCTTTTGGCCCACCATCTATTACAGATGCATATCCAACTTGGTTTAACATTGCGATGCGTTGTCAAAACAAGGTCAAAATCTCTCAAAGAGATGATATGCCTCAAAACGCAATACAATTTGTGAGATTTTTGATTTGTGGGTATTGATTTCATGGTCCATTTTCCATCCAAGTAGGGAAATAAGTACATCTTAAGTGCGGTGGCTTAATGTGTCCACGTGGGTGAAAAGCCTAAGGCATTACCCTACTAAATATGCTCGTTTGTTTGTAAGTTCTATCTTAAAAAGTCATTTATGCTAGATTTGGAAACCCTTCCGCGCTATAATAGTAATAGAGGCCCACATTTTTTTGTAAATGTAACCAATTTTCAAAGTCAATAGGCAAAAGTATGGTGTGACCCAACGTCTTCGACTCCTTACCACCCTAAACGAGTGGTCAAGTTGAGGTTTTCAAATAGGAGGAAATTAAAAGGATTTTTTATGAAAAACCAATAGGTGATAATAGAGATTCTTGGAGTGATAAAGCATGAGATGCCTCTATGGGCTTTCCGAACGCCTACAAAAACACCAATTGGATTGAACTCCTTATAGTTTGGTTTACGGAAAATGCTTGCCATCTCCCTATTGAATTGGAACATAACGCATTTTGGGCCCTTTAAGCAAACTTGACGATGTTCTCTTTCCCCTTCCCAAGGTCGATATTTTACCCATCGAGGTTGAGCCCGTAGAGGTCATGTTTAATGACTCACATACTTATGGGGAAAATATTTCACAAGTTGAAAGGGAATTTCTTTCCATGGTCGATGAATTGTTAAATCTTTCTAATGATGATGAAACCTTTGACCCGGGAGGAGGTGAAAATGATGTTTTGCTTAATAATGGAGAAAACAATGATTTAAACGTTTTCACAATACGAACATTTTTACCATTTGTCACCTATCCCGAGGTTTTACCCGCATCTTACTCCACGGGGAGTGAAGATAAAGTTTTTAAACCGGGTATTTTTGATGATGAGCTTGAAAGGAAGAGTTCTTTAACTCTTGATACTTTTATCCCACCCGACCCACCCTTCATCCATCATTCATCTTTAGTTTGGGGAAATATCCGTTTAACGGGTGTTCTTCATCCTCATTTTTACACTCCATGACACTTTCATTTCCATTTTGCTTCCCCAAGGACAAATCAATTCGGGGTCGAGTATAGCTTGTACTCGGTGAACAAAAACTAAGCCGTTTTAAGTCGTTTTTGAGCTAACAATGTAAATGATGAGAGGAAGCTTGTTCTCTTTCGTTCTTGTTGGTTGTTTGTGCTTGTTTGTCTAGGTTTTCCGGATTTTGGAAGATTCATGGTTCAAAATTGTGGAAGAACAAAGCAATGCCCACAATTTCCATTGATGGTCTCCAATCTTCTCTTCATAAAGTGGGAAATCTCATATCCTTGTCTTTATCGAACTAACATCTATTCTTTTGGCATGACCTTAGAATTTTTGTTTAGATTCCTTTTGACCCTTATCTTTTAAACTTTGAGGACAAAGTTTTGTTTTAGTTTGGGGAAGGATATCTTCGATATTGACTTGCATTTCACGCAACCTTGTTTGAACCTTTTTGAATTAATCCTTTTTGTGAAAAAATGAAAAGTGTGAAAAAAGTGAAATTTTTTAAATTTTTGCTTACAAGAGAAGCTCAATAGAAGCTTAGTTTGGGGAAAAACACCACTTTTTGGTAATCCGTTGGTGAGAAATAGGAGTTAATTTTGACTTGACCGGGTGAAAATGCCCTAGCTAGTTCTTTAACCTACCTTTTGTGGGGCTAAGCTTTCACAAATCCTATTGCATTGGATTTTAAAAATGTGAAGAACAAGAGATGATGTAGTTAAATATAAGTGTATTTGCTTAAGTAAGGTTTATTTGGAAAACCTAAAGCCTATATGAATGATTTGTGTCTTTTTACTCCTACAAGCTCTTAATACATCTAATCATACGTGCTCTTTTTAATTTAACTAAGTCAACCAATGTCTTTAGAAAAAGTCTTACATTTTGAAAAAGAATTCATTTAATATGTAAGTAAGATTTTTGGTTTCAAATTTATAAGTTGATTTTCTAAAGTGAAATTTTTCCATTCACCAAAAATATAATTATAAAAAGAATGCCAATGAAGCATTTCTAATGCAAAAGCATTATTTTTCGTGCCAATGAAGCATTCGCAAAAATAGAATAATAAAAGCTATATATAGTTTTAATCGTTGGCGTATCCATGTTGAGAGTGAGACTCGGATGGGGTCGCAACTAAGGATTAAAACTATGTACGTGGAATCAAGGTTCGTAGGCATTCATCACTAGGGAGCGCGGCCTAGGTGGTGATTGCAACTAAGGGACTTTGGATTCTAGGCTTTGTAGGAAAAAGGTGTTGTCGCGATAACCCACAAACGTTAGCAGCGGAGTGGGGGTTCGAACTAAGAACACCGGTTGTTGATGCGATATCCTATTTGGGAGAAAGGCCTAAGTAGGGGTTCGAACTAAGAACAACATTCCTATTGAAAAAAAAAATTATAGTATATGGAAAATAAAAGAATGGTTAAAAATTTCATTTTCTCAAATCAATTTATAAGTTTTGTTTCCTAATCTCTTTTAGCTTTGAGTCGAGGTTTATCTATGTTATTAACATTTAAGCTCACAAGGCTTAAGTGTAAAGCTTAGATGGATTTCAACTATAAAGATAAATTGATCTATGGTTAAGTTGAAAAGAGTGCACACATCTTAATCATTAATTTATTCTTGGGAGTGAAAAGTTCACAAGTTGTAAGTATAAGAGCTTAACCATTTGGATTTATATTGACAATGATCTTGTTTAATAGCTTTGTTTAGTCTAGTGAAAAGTCAGGGAAGACGAATTTTCTCTTTATGTTCTTATATTAAAATATTTTTAATCGGGAGTAGCCTATTTCAATGAGCCTAAAAGTTGCAAAATTGCAATGATTGCCATTAATGTGTTTCCATGAGATTAAATGTTGAGGAAAAGCTTAAGTTGTTTAAAAAGGTGATTCATAAAAGGTGAAAACAAGGGCATTTTGGAAACTTGTTAGTTTACAAAGTGTACAATTGATAAAATTGCGTGAGGACACGACAATCCTTTAGTTTGGGGAATTTTGATAAGTGTTAAAATGTATATATAAAATACCCAGGATTTTGCCAATAAAAGCCAAAAATATGCCAAAAGATAGAAATATGTGTGCTTTTGTGTTTTAATGTGCAGGAAAGGATATCAAAGGCAAAAAGAGCAAAAACGAGCAAAACCGACAAGAAACGGAAAAGACAAGTACAAGAGAGAGATTTGAAGCCATTTTCAAAAGCCGGATCAAGACCGTGGTCAAGAAAGTGAAGAAAAGGACAAGAATTTAAAGGAAAAAGACCATTTTGCCCTTACAATAGAAGATGAAAAGACTAAAATACCCTTGGGCCATTTTTCTACACTATTCATATAACAAAAGCCCAAAATAAAGCCCATTTCCTGTTTTGAAAAGCACAAGGGTCGGAATTGACAACTTTCAAAGTTATTTTACACTATACATTTGAAGGAAGAAACACAAGGACTGATTGTGCATATACTCCAAAGTTTCAAACTCAAAACGCGGTTTAATTCCTCCTAACTGTTTTACAACCACTTTTCCCGCCCAAAATCGCAAAAACCCCAACACTGTTCATCCCTACCATGGCATACCCTGCAACCATCCTCACCATAGCACTCCTCCATCACTCCCACCTTCTATTTCAACCACTAATCCTCGTATTAAACAGATGCCACATCACAAAGTCCACCTGGCAATCTCCCATTGGTCCAAGAGCTGACAAAGTACACGTGGAGCCTTGTAATTGGCCAGAACACGTCACCAAAGCAATAGACGGCTTGGATTAAAGGCAAAACGGTTACAAATTAACCAACGGTCAAGATTGGTCAACAGATGGTCAAAGCCTCAAGCTCAGCTCAGTCATTTAGTCTATAAATAGGAATATTGTAGCTTCATTTTTCTTGTTCCATTTTCTCCTGTTTTTAGAGATCATTTGAACCATTTACTTTCATTTACTTTCATTTACATTTCCCTTACATTGTAATTCAGTTACTTTCAATACAAATTCAGTTTCCATTTCAATTCTTCTATAAGCTAGTTACTTTTCATAAGCTTCTTTACACAAGCTAGTCCTAATCTCAGAAAGTTCTCCACTCATGTGAGTGTTGATTGAGCTCCTGAGCTTATTACTTGGCTTATTAGAATCCTAGTTCAAGTTTCAGAGATTTTGAGCTTATTGATTTGATAAGCTAGTTTATTGTGGTTTAGTGCTAAGGTAGCATGTAGGATCACCTAGACTCTACTCTTGGATGTCTAGGTGAAGAAGATACTTCAATTCACTTTCTATATCTCATTTCAGCATTAGAAGCTTATTTTAGTAGCTTATTGCCTTGTTCCTTTTGTGTGCTTAAACTTGTTTAATTTTGTTTAGTTAGTTTAGGTATTCAAATGTTTTAAAGCTGTTATAGCTAGAATCACTTAAGTTGTCATTCCTTAAAATTCTGTCAAATAGTTAGAAAAAGCTAGCTGAGTAACTAGCTTATTTCTTTTAATAAGCTGTAGGAATCTGTCATTTAGTATTAAGTAGATAGGTGAGTAACTAGCTTAATTCTATTAATAAGCTAAAGCTTTTAGAGTTAAAATAGCTTAAATAGGTGAGTTTTAGATTGAGTAGATATAAGGTTTTAGTAGTTTTAGCTGTAAAATAGATTTTAGATAAGAATAGTGAGGACAAATGCATATTAATAGTGGTTGGTTGAAGCGCCTGTTTACTTTAAAAGCAACATAAATCTGGCAAAACTCTTTACCTAGTTTAGTTAAGTGAAATTATCAAGTTTTAAAAAGGTTTTAAAGATTAGTTTGTAGAATTTAAAGTTTTAAGCTTAAAAATCTTGTCCTAGCACCAGGGCAGTTTTAGGTGTAATTAGATTTTGTAGTTAAGTGTTTCTCAAATATTCTAGTGTTCAAGCTTGGTTAGTTTAGGTTTAGATACATATAGTGAGTAAGTTTGTGAGTTTTTAGTCAAGCATTTTGGACTGTACTTGGTTTTTGCCAAGTATATCAGCAACAACAGTTAATACTGTTGTTGCTCTTCACTTTTCTAGCCACTTTTTAGTCCTTATGATTAGGAGTTAGAGTTTAGAATTAAGCACCTAATTAGTATTCTATTAGCTTAATATAAGTCATCATCTTAAATTTCATTTTCAAGCTTTTAGATTAGCTTAAATTTTCCTGCAAAAGTAGTATAGTAGCAAGTTTAGAGTACTAGTTTATTTCTTTTAGATTTTTCATTTCTAGTTGTTTTTATAAAAATTCTTTTATCTAGGTTTACTCCATATTCTTAGTATAGCTTATTTCCAAATTTTCAGTGTCTAGAATCTATATTTGAGTTAGATAGCTTATTAAGATTAGTTTAAAAACAGTGAATAAGCTGAACCTTTTACTTTTTGATAGCAAATTTCTTGTTATTCTTGTTCACTTGTAGCTTATTTCTTGTTAGATATACCTAGTATACATCACAGGCTCTTTATAGCTTCTTTTAGTTTTCATTTTCATGTAGTATTAAGCTAGCAATAAGCCAAAGACTAGAAAAGATAGGAAAAACTTAGTTTCTGTAGAACAGTATTAAGTGCTTAATTTTTAGCTTATTTAGTTGTTAAACGTTCAAGGGGTTTTTATTAAAGTTGTAGTGTATAAGCTCAAGTTCAACTTTCATGTTTTGAGTTTTTGCTCATTTTCACTTTTTAAATAAGCCAAAAATAAGCCAAGTCGTAGGGTCTGTTTTGTATTTTCTAGATAGTTTAGGGTTGCCCGTTTTCATTAGAGTGTAAATTTCAATCAGTTACCCCGCCTACCCTTTGCTTTCATTTGTTTCATTTTCTACCCTGTTCTTTTTAGTATAATAAAATAGTTTTAATATTTTTAAATTTTGTTTAATAAAATTAGGGTTAGGTTTTTAATTGGCAAAATTAGGATTCAATTGCTTTATAAAATTTGGGCATTTTTATTCCATTAAATTTCTGCACCTTTTTAGTAGATAAAAACCATTTTTCTTAATTTTTCCAATTAAGTTTGTATTTTTTAGGAATTAAAATAGATTTTTAGTAATTTCTTTTTATTAAATAAATCATAGAAAATAGAAAAATGTTTGGAAAAATCTAATTCTTTTTGTAATAATTTTCTTTTTCATTATAGTATTTTTGAAAAATAAAAATAAAATTTTAGTGTTAATTTTTAGAAAAAGTTTATTTTTAGTAATTCATTTTTCTTTAAAAATTCATAAAAAATTCAAAAATAGTTAAAAAATTCTAATTCTTTTTCCTAAAATTTTCTTTTTAAATTTGTGATTTTTAGGCATAAAACTTGTTAATATAAGTGCTTTAGATTTTAAATTTCAATTTTAGCTCACGTTTTTAATTTTCGTGTATTAAATTTTCGTGCTAGTTAATTGTTTTTAGTTTCTTTAATCGTTTCTATAGTTTAATTGTGCTATTATACTCGTAGTGTATTTCAAAATTCAAAAATCCTTTATTCATTCTTGACTTGAATCCGAATTATTCTCAGAATCGCGCATTTCAAACGACTTCGTTGGGATACGACCCGAGAAAAATAATTCCGGTTAAAATATTCATATTTGTGTTTTCTTAAGTGAGATTTTATCCTTTTATTTCTTGTTTGTAGAAGTAATTATAAAGAATGTTCCACGGAATTAATACTATATATAGTTATAAAATTTGACTAGTGCTTATACACGACCAACTAATATAACAAGTAATAAATACTTAGCCATTTTACAAAAAAAATAATAATAAACAAAAACAAACACCCTTTTTCCTTCCCATATTGCCGACACACAAAACAGCAACACCAACACATCCTCTTATTTTGTATTACTACTCCTAACTAAACAAAAACCAAACAAACCCACTATAGAAAAATCCTAGACTAACAAGTATAGTAATCAATGCTGAGACTTCTCTTTTATATAAAAACATCTCAACTACTTTTTAACCAAATACACAATAGTCTCATCAACAAGAAAACACAGACCAAAAAAATTTAAGTGCTCCTTTCCATCCATTACCATCATAACCCACGAACCACCACCACCACCATATCACCACCATCACCAAACTTATCTCTACATTACACTCTAAATCACTTAAACAATTATCCCCATGCAAGGATTTTGATCAAGATTGTGAATTAGGGCTTTTTGTTATATTTTGGGTGAAGATAAGGCCAAGGAATTTGTTTTGCTCAATGGTTATTAAAAACACATGGATATTGTTTTGTTGGAGAAACTTGTGCAGATTTATAGAATTTGTGGAGTTTGGGGTGTTCGGCAACAACAAGAACCAAGGGAAGGTTCATTGTTAAATTGATTGTTTTTTCTTCTATGGTATTGTGATATCCTTGACCACTTTACATTACTTTAAAATACATATTTTCATGTAGATATTTATTTCAAAATTTTGGAATTCATACAATGTAAGATCATGTATAATAGTGTTTTGATCTATAGAAATTGTTGATAATGTTTTAGATGACGAGGAGTAGGATTTTGGAAGTTGTTGTGAAGTTGTGATGATGAATTGGTGATGTTTGATAGAGTTTATTAGGTTTTGAAAAAGTTAAGTTCGTGTAGAAAACTAGACGCCTCGTTAGGGTGTCGTCGAGGCGATCTTTTAAAAAAAAATTGACCCGTAACTATTAAAAACGAAGATTTTAGAGCCTTCCGGAGTTTGGAAAATTTTTATATTTAAAATATGCACATTTTAATAAAATTAAATTCTGCGCACAGCTGAAACGAGTCAGTTCACACACACCTTCTGACCCTTTCGGCCGTTTGCCGAAACAGGCGAAATTTTGTCCGAAACCATGTTGTTATAAATTTATCTAAGTGGATTTCGGCTCAAAAGTGTATAAAGTGGTTTTTTTGATCAAAATGCAGGTCTGTGTTTTTTATAAAAAAATTCAACATTTGTTTTTGAAAAGCGAGCTCGTGCAGTTTTTAATCGAGGATTCGGACCCTTTTTGGTCCGAACCGGCCTTCCATTAAAGCATAAACGTTGCTCATTTTGATGTTTTACATAACATCACGAAAGTTTTAAGGCTCTGAAAATTGCATGAAGATAGGTAAAAACGGATCAATTATTGGTGAAAATTCTTTTCAAAAGGTCCTAAAATGTTGCTGATTTTTGTTGTAAAATGAGGCTAGGAGCGTTTTAGAGTCCATTTAAGATTGTAAAACTTTAATGAATAGTATTTTTCAACTAATAAAATGTTAGGGTGCGTTTGTCGATGTTTAAAAATGAAAAGTTTGGGTTCGGGTCACACACACACACACACAGATATAAATATAGTATATAATATAAATAATATATAACTTATTGAAAGTGGAGTGTTTGGATAAAACTATTTTGTCAGCTAGTGTTGACCGGGAAAATAACACATTTATATGAGTCGATAAAGGACTAAATTTCCTAAACTTTTCCAGAAAATGGGAACTTTCAAAAATAAAACTTTCTCAAAATTGAAAACTTTCCAAAAAAAGAATTTTTTTAGAAAAGTGCGAAACTTAAAATGAATATTATATTTTAAAAGGCTTGTTCGACCTTAAGAAAAAAAAATTTTTTTTTTAAAAAAAAAAAAAAGAATGCAACTTCTACCTTTAATCCCACCGTCCCATATTAAAGTGTCATAATAAGCACCTTGCGGTCTTTTTTTTTCATCAAGTTTGACCGTAAACTATTTATATATGAGTTTATGTAAATACATTAATGAAAATTATACCAATGAATGATACATTCAAAACTTTATCAATTCATATATTTTACATCAAGTAACATATAACATAACAAGAGAAAATTATGGTCAAAGATGAAGAAAAAAGACTTGAAAAAGTCAAGCCGGACACTTAATGTGGGACGGATGTAGTACACAAATATGGATTCCACTATTCTCTTATTTGTATATATATATATATATAAATATATATATATATATATATATATATATATATATGACTTAAAAGTCATTTATTTTATTTCATGTTCTAATTGCGGAAAAAAAGGGGGCACAAACATCCATTATTTAAGTCGAAAGTTAAGGAGTTCATATCTTCTCTCTTTCTCTCGTCGTTGGATTTCTATTCTCTTTGCTACTGTGAGTTTTATAGCCCCCTTTTTATACTTGTTCATAAAATTTCGGAGGAGATTACATGTTTACTTTTACTTTGGACAAAAGTGTTTTTAAATTGTATGCTATCTAGATTATTGCCTGAATATTATTGCCTAAGTTACCACACTGCCACTTAAGTCCCCATTCAATCATGAACCGTTAATTGCTAATGTGGTAAGCGCGAGTGTTATGGATTGATCTATCGGGATTGACAATCTCCGCCTTGAATTATGGTTCCTAGTTAACTGAAACGCCCCATTTTCAAGACCCGAAATGACAAAAAATTTAAAACTTTTACAAAAACGAAGCACGAAATTTAACTTATATATTTACTCGCTTATGATTATAAAATTTTCTTCCAATTAACCCATAAAACATTAATAATCTTAAAGTAGACCCAAAGAGCTTTCAAACGATATAAGGTACGACTTATAACTCCTTACGGATCAAAAGTTACTGTGGAAACTAGAAGGGGGGTTGAATAGTTTACAGGTTCGTTTTATGTTTTAAAAGTTTTCTTTCAAAATACTTAGATTCGAGTTGTATGTTCTACCAATCAACAATATGAATCAACAATGTAAATTATGTGAGCGAGGTTTAAAAGGTGTGATTTTTCACGATGATTAGACTACAATAATACTAAATCACGCGACAATATAAAAATAGATAGAAAAAGGAACAATCAAACCAAGACACCAAGATTTAGTGGTTCGACTAGGAAGCACTTTCTTCTCCTACTCCATCTCCCCAAGTATCCTACAATCAAATCAAGATGTCACTATGTCCAGACAAGCTCCCTTCAGGACGAAGAAAGCCCTTTACAACACGTCGCATTACATTATTTTCCTTTTCCGACACTAAGCTAAATGTCGAGTCCTAATCTTAGCTAGAACCAATCTACCACTTCACAAACACTATACACTCACAAGATCTACACTATCGGATTTACACACAATCCAAATCACACAATTACACAAGATAATTACAATAGAGATTTGATACTTAGAAGAAGCGTGGAGAGATCACTAAATAACAATTTGTTTCTTGGCGAATACGAATGTTCTTCTCTTGCACTTGATAGAGATGAGAGATGAGAAGAAGAGATTAGATCACTTGAAACAAGATCAAACAATGTTAGTGATCAAGAGATTTAATGAGAGAAAGAAGGTTTTAAAGAGAAAAGAAGACTGGAAAAATTCGTGCAAAGAGGTATATTTTTCTTCCAGAAATAGTGCAGTATTTATAGGCAGGAATCTCAACGATCATCTGCAGGTGGTCCCGGCGGTCCCAGATATATTTGGGGGCCGCCAGACCTATAAGGGGGCCGCCCAGTAGACTCCGCTCCTGTTCTTGTCTTTTTGTAGGGAATGTTGTATCTGGTATAGAAGCTTCCATTTTGGGAGGAAAATTTGAATTTCAAATTTAAGTTTTAAATAAAACTTTTTTTAATTAGAAAATATTTTGTATATTTATTTTTGTGAAAATACTTTTGTAAAAATGCGATGGTTAAGATAACATATTTTCTTGATCACTAATCATGCTTAATGATTTGTTTGTCCATACCTTAGGTGATTACTAATATTAGAAATGAAATTTTATGATTAATAATTTGTAAACGTTTATTTTTATCGTAAACGTTTTTACATTTTGTTATTATCAAAACATTGAGAGGTCAAAAAATATAAATAACGTTTTTTAGACATATTTGTATTCGCATCTCACCCTTTTGATGATGACAAAATATAAACTCATTTTGTATAAAATTAAATGTTTCAAGATTATTAATGAGTTTCATTCTATTTCTCCCTTTTTTGCCGAATTCAAAAAGGATGATCATCGAATTGTTGTAGAAAGAAAAAAGTCGACGATATCAAGACTCCCCCTTGATGTATGCTCCCCCTCGTTTTGGGGCACCAAGGGATCGATCTTACGAAAATTGTTTGCTACAAAACAAAGTTAGAGGTACAAGTGCAAGACAATATTCCCAACTAGTAGCAAGATAACAATTCATGCAAGTTAAACCATAAAGTAGTTTCATTCATTACTTTAAAAAATCATACAAGAAGCATTGATTGCAATTAAAACTAAATAAGAGATAAGATAAATTCATACTATAATGGTATGAATCATTACAAGATAAAATAGATAAGCATAAAGTAAAGACATATTAAGGCATAGAGCTACACTAGTGGATTCTTGAAATGTAGAAGATGTCATAATCAAAAGATAGACGGTCGATTATTTAGATAGATTAATCATATGAGGATGATTAATTAAAGAGGGAAAAAGATGAGGTTGGTGACACATGATTTGAAGGAGTGCGAGTTTGAGGTATGAGACGGGTGAGAAGAAATTGAATGAAGTTGATTTCATTTCTCAAGGAATGGAATTGGTGTCTAGAATATTTGCAAAAATGACAAAAGCTTGAGTGAAATTCAACTTGAGCATGAGAAGAAGGATGAATTGATTGTGGTGGTGGTGAAGGTGGTACATGAATGTAGGCATTGGATGGGTTAGTGTGTGAATCAAGAATGGTGGAGATGTTGTGAACTTGGTTAATCATTTTATCTCTTAGTGGATTGTAGGATGGTGGTGAAGGAGATTGACGATGGACTCTTAGAGGAAATGGAGGAGAGTCATTTTGGGAAGGAGGTAATGATTTTAGAGTGGATGTCTTGCGCTTCCATACTTGTCTTACTAACATTCTTGGTTTTCTATAGAAGTTTGGATGGTGGTTTGAGCAAGACATTGGTGGTGAGAGTGAAGATGATAAGGAAAAGAAGTTGGTGATGGTGAATGAAGAAAGGATTAAGAGTTAGAAGGATAGCTTATTTAATTAGGAAGCATAGGATTGAAGAGGCAAAGCATGAGGATTAAGAAAATAGATTCCAAAAGTGGTTTAGTAAAATGCAGAAAGTATAGCTGTGTCTAGTGGAGAAGATAGTCAACTGCACAAAAAATCAGGTGGTCACAGTAAAATTCTCATGACTCTGATGGCGGTCCCATAAATATATGGCGGTCCCAGATATATTAGGGGGTTGCTTAGTATTTATGGGGGCCATTTTCTGGAGGAGCAGAATTTTTCCAGATTTTCAAATTTTCGTAAAACATGTCCTGAAAAAGTTTCCTAAAGACACCCATTTGCAGTCAATCCTATTTTACTAGGGATCATCTAATATCTAATAATCAAATTCACAAAATTGAATATCCTAAATTCTATTAAAGAAGCACATATAGGTATATAAACTAAGAGATAATCCTGCATAATATAAGTAACCATATTGTATCAAGGTGCATGCAAACAAGTGTTTTGAATGATAAAAATGAAATGATCATCCAAGGCAAGTTATATTGCATGTACTATGTTCTAAGTTTTTACTAAATAGCTTAGGATTTAATCATAATAAGGTAGTAAATAAGATTAATAATGTCTTATAGCAATTTTTCAAATTGCTCACTTCTTCACGTTTCTCCATAAGTTTCTGAGGCCTTTCCCGATTGACCTTAATCCACCATGATGCTCATCTCGTATCTGAACTTGACGGTTGAGGATTTCGGTTTGGCGGGTGTAAAATGGTTCCATGTGAGGGTTAATGTTAGGTGGTTTTTGAAGAACTTGAGGAACGTCATTTGTTAGAGAATTAAAAAGGCGAGTAGGGGAAGTAGTGCTTGCACGCGAGGTCCCTTCGTCATTCCCATTATCATCATCATTAAGATGAGAGGAGGATGGTTGATCAAAGGCGGAGGAAGAAAAAGTGGATTGATGACCTTTTCTTGTGCTATGATCCTTTCTAGTCTTTCGATCTTGTTGAGCGGTAAGAGGATTCATGACACGATCGTACAAGACATAAGACTCATTTAACAAATCAAGACTCTCACTCATGACAAATTTAAACAAACGGGTTAATAGCATACCATAGGGTAGAATTAACCTATATTTTTAGTGACCCACTCCATTCATTTTGCCATATAATAGGCGAGATTGAACTTTTCGGAGTTTGCAACACAATAGAGCATGTAACAAAGACACATGGGAACATAGTCTCGATTACCCCCCAGATAGAAAACATTTTCCTGTATAATTTCTTCCAAAGGCTTTAGGGTTGGCACAATTTCACGAGTGAGAATTTGATGATCATGAACATCAATTTCTTGCTCATGAAGGATGCGACGGACTTGACCTTCTCGATCAATTCAAATATACAAAATGATGTCATCAGGAGAAGGAGGATTGGTTTGATATGGACCATCCGTAGGGACACCATATGCCAACTCATCAAGTGACCACTTGTCGGTAAAGACGCAAGCACCCTCACAAGGTATGTTAAGAATTTGAGCAAATTCTTCAAGAGAGTAAGAAAAGAATTGATTTTGAATCACAAATTCGATGAACATTTGATCTTCATCGGAATAGTTTATTTGATATTGCCAATAGAATGCAAGTATGAAGCGAGGATAAATTTGGTCATTAATTTCAAGAAGACACTCAAACTCAAGAAAATGAAAGAAAAACCGAACATAGTTTAGATCCGCAAAGTCATCAAAAACCACCCGACCCTCATGAATGTAGCGACTTTCAATGTTTCTTAGTCTTTCTTTTATATTTGAACGATATTCAAGTGAAATCATTGGGATATAGCGTCTTGTATTTTTATGGTCTTTAGATGATTTACGAGGCATGATTACCTAGAAATAAAGTATTGAAGTCACATTTTATTATCATTTACTTGTAACATTTTATGGACATTGTTTCTAGTGTGTGCCTAAATGTAACAAATGTAGAATAACGATTAACTCGACCTAAAAATAAAATCCTAAGAGTTAACCCAAACGCTTCTTAATTTGATTTTGCTCATCCAAACATGTCGAAAAATACATATTAATTATGTATCTCGAATTTTGTTCATGAGATCATTATGCATGTGTTTGAAAACATTTTTAAGTTGTATTAACAATGCATAACAACAATTTTATTTTTTTCTTCTTAATGTGAGTGATTTGAAAATAAAATTGAGGTTTTGGTTCGAAATCAATTTTTAGACTAACTCACAAGTGTATGTAAATCTTATGTCTAAGGGAAGCATATAAGTTATACATTATATCCTATAGTCCTAATTGTATAAATTAAAAGAAAAATGAAAAATCCCTAATTTTAATTTTTGTGTTCATCATGAACCCTAAACTCAAATTTAAAAAAATAGATGAAATGACTTACATTTGATGATGTTAATGATGTTAGGAATGATTGTATGTGTTGATTCTATCTTCAATTTAAATTTTAGTGGTTGATTTTGAGTTTTTGGGTTGATTTGGTCGTGTTTGTCGCTGCAGCAAAAGGAAGACGGATGTTTGTTTTTGAGTTTTGGAAATTTTTGACAAAGTGAGAATATTTGGTGTCTGCCGGTGGTGGTCTCATATCGATCAAGGGGCTACCTGAAAAAGGTTAGGGGCCGCCTGAGATATGGGGGCCGCCCGTATTATAAAAATTTTGGACTTTTAAATTTTAACACGAATTTACTAGGAAGAGTGACTAATTAATTTGCATTTCGCGAATTAAAAGTATTTAACAAGCTTTGGATGAAGTTGTTAAATAGTCACGACACCGAATGGAACGCGGACTAGAATTGAGACAGAAGAAAGAGAAGCGGACTAATATGATTTATGAAATGTGTTCCATCATTCCTAAACCAAGACGTAGATAGTTAAATGATTCACGTTTAAGGGGTTTTGTAAGAATGTCGGCGATGTTGTCGACGGACGGCACTTTTTTGATTGAGATATGTCCTTTTTGGACATTATCACGAAGAAAGTGGTGACGAATTTTGATATGTTTGGTTCGAGAGTGTTGCAGCGAGTTTTTTCTAAGGTCAATCGCGCCTTTATTTTTGCACATGATTGGGACGTCGTCGAGTCAACCGTCGTAGTCAATAAGAGATTGTTTCAACCATAGTGCTTGTTGACATGCCTTTTCGGCACTTACGTATTCGACTTCGGTAGTAGATATAGCAAGAGCGGTTTGTTTCTTCGAGAACCAAGATGTCAAAGAACATCCTACGCATGTACAAAAACCGCTAGTGCTCTTTCAGTCCACATAATCTCCTGCATGATCAGAGTCGGCATATACTACTATTTCTATGCCGGTCCCCTTAGGATACCAGAATCCTAAGTGCGTAGTGCCTTTAATGTATCAGAAGATACCCTTAACCGCTTCAAGGTGAGAGTTTTTGGGAGCCTCTTGGAAGCGGGCACAAAGGCAGACACTAAACATGATATAGGGCCTACTTGCCGTTAGGTATAATAAACTACCTATCATGCCTTGATACTTGGTACTATCTACCGACTCACACTCTTCGTCTTTCGTGATTTTGGTATCGGAGGACAAGGGGATTTTCATTGGTTTAGATTCTTCTAAGCCAAATTTCTTAAGCATTTCTTTAATATATTTAGATTGATTAAAGAAAATATCATCTTCCATTTGTTTTATTTGTAATCCAAGGAAGAAGTTAAG
>BQNB010099597.1:0-24889 GCA_026074375.1 Tanacetum coccineum | reverse complement strand
TGAAAAGTACATTTAGCATTTATGGATTTTATCTTATGATTTTATATGCGTTTTTATACACGTTTTTATCCATTTTTATATAAAGTATGTGTAATAAATAAAAACTAGAGTTGGATAAGAATAATAACAATAAAAAAAATAAAATATGTAGAATGAGTTTTTTTTGAAAGTACATTAAGCATTTATGAATTTTACACTTAAATGATTAACATGGATTTGTTCAACAAGTCATTGTGTACCCTATTCGTGTGAACACTTGTTCTGTCCAAGTTAGAATTTTTGAAATAAATTCCTTAGTTAAATGATTAACATGGATTTGTTCAACAACGCATTTACGTAACTCAAACTTTTCTTTAAAATTAAAGTTTGTTTTAAGTAAATGTGTATAATCCACGCTAATAATCTTACAAGTTGTAAGTTTGTGGAAGATTCAAAATGTCCAAAAACAAATTAGTCTTTTAAAAATGCTCTTAAACTTCTTTCTAATGCCACATGTTTGTTTTTTTTATCGGACTGCCATAAAACGAGCTATCCTTTTCAATAAACATAAACAAACATATACTTGATAATCAGTAATGTTTTAAAAGGCGCGTCATGGCGATATTAAGACGGCGTTAAGATGCGAGGTGTGACCTCCACATTATGAAATAGACCAATGCGTCGGTTCTAAGCGTGACTGAGATGGGATGTGAAAAAGCACGATAAGGCGCTAAAACGTGAGGCGTAACGCCTTTTTATAAAAATGAAGAAGATTAAATGAATGATAGTTTTTTAACTTTATTAATTATGTTTAACACTTTTTGTAAAATCACATGTGATATATAAAATCAAATGTGATTTTATGAAATTAAATGTGATTTTATGAAATCACATGTGATTTCAAACATTCAAATCACGTGTGATTTTTTCAGAGGTAAATGAAAAAAATCGAAAAAAAGTTCGTCGAAAGTATATAGAAATGCATGTGTACTGAAAGATAAAAAATTACTCATCGCGATAGTGTATTTTTATTGCTTGATGATTTACCGTTTGCAAGATATTTTATTTTAAATAAAAAATGAAAAATACGCTCTTCTTTTATTTTAATGTAAAAATGAGTGACTATAATTAATTCTTGCTATTGTAAAATGAGTATTACAGTAAAAAAAAAACAAATCTCTCAATACAATACTCACTGCTAAATACGAAGTACTAAAAAAATAAACAATCACTCTATACACTAAAGAGCATCACACAAGAAAACAAATTTCATAAATGAGTTTCTTTTAACTATTGAGCTTAATAGATGTGTTATCAAATTATTTATCAAGCCTAATGTAGTCAACATATAAAGACCCTATTATTATAAATTAAAATCAAGACTCAAGTGAAATGAATTTTCTTCACGAACAACATCAAAAGAAATCAAAAACAATCTAAGGGCTCCATGTGAGTAACGTAGCTTGAAAACATAAATCAATTATGAACCAAGCACTTTCAACTACACTCTATTTAAGGGGGATAAACTAAAAATACACAAGAAATAACTCAGGGATCCGCAAACAAGATTCAAGAATCCGCAAACAGTACTCAGGGACCCACAATATTAGCATAAAATTGTAGCCAATTAGCTACAATAAATTGTAGCTAATATTTTCCCCTATTTAAAATATCCATTTGTTTTTTCAAAATCTTAAGGTGTGTTTAGCTGGGAAAAAATATTCCATTTTTTAAGGAAAATTTTCATTTGAGAATGAAAAAACTGAAAACCTATTTAGTTGCACATTTTTTCAATACTTAACAAAAAAAATCTCATTTTCTAATTTTATATAGAAAAATAGAAAATCACATTTTACTATTCTCTATTTTTTTTCATTTTTTAAAAAGGAAAATACAACTCCCATCTAAACAAGTTTTTTTAAATTCTCAACTCTTCTCTAGAGAAGAAAAACCATTCCTTTCTCTAGGAATTTAGAAACAGAAAAACATAAAAATTTCTCTACAACTAAATACCACCTTAGTTACTATAACTTATTTTGTTATGCTTCACAAACATTCAAATTTATAATATAACAATTGTCAACATTAGCTACATGACTTCAGGTGAATATTATACTATATAATATAAATACATATACCACATGTTTTATTAACCAAATAAGTAAAAAATATTCGTCCCAACAACAAATGCTCAGTCAAAATCCCGTCAAAAAATCAGAAACCATGGTTACCAAAAAAAAAATTGATGAGTTAGCTCCGCCGCAACGCGCTAAAACAATCTCACTCGTTAAAACTATAAAACCTTGAGCATAAAGAAAGAATAGAAATAACCCCACAAAAATAAATCATTTCCACTAATTAATTATTTGTATGAATTTCGAAAGTGTTAAATGAGAGGATTAAGCTGCTTGTTAAGAAATCATGGCCATAAATCATCATCAATTTTATATAATTATCTGGTAACCATATACTCTCACTTGTAATCAGTTTCATATAATATTATCTTTAATTGTCATGTATTTAGTAACTGTTTTTTCTGTTGCAGCATTTGTTGTTAGGTGATTCGGTTGCTTCAAATGCTGCGTTTCATCCAATTGCTCAATATAGAGGTATTTTATCTTAAATTAGGTTATTTAATCTATGTGAAATGAGTTTTTATGTATTTCAATTTTATTGTTATTGTTAATGTAATGGTTGTTAATAATTACTAAACCCTAGTTTTTAGAGAGTAGAGTAGGTGATGATAACTAATTTTAAATATAAGCTGACACACCTTCTGTGTATAAGCCAATAAGTACCTAACTAAGCTTAGCCAAAACGGATAAACACATGTACGCCGTCTATCCGAGGTATCCTCCTGACCGTTTCCGACCCTTTCCCTGGCCACCCTAATATGTGTACCTAGTGAGGTTCGTACCCTAGACCTTTATGAGGAGGAGGTTCGTTGCCTTACCGCTAGGCCATTTGGTGATGGTTCGGTCATATTCATTTCAACCAAGGTTTATAGGTTAGATATGAGGGTGAAAGAGTTGATTTTTAATTTAATCTCAATTAAGTACTACTTTGAAATAAACAGGTCTCAACCTGCTTACTCGAAACTGCTTATCGCACCCCAAAATAAGCAGTAAGCGTTTGCCTTACACTTATCTGAGTGTGAGATTATTTTCGTTTTGAATATATAAGGATCCCGTCATGTACATCTTAATACGAAAAATTGTTTGATCAATAGACAATGGTGAAATGTATGTCTTTTTGTGGGACGAGGACCATAATGAAAGTAGCGACAAATGTGTTTCTAGCTACGAGAAAGGGCTCAGAGTAGCATTTCTAATGTCTTTGGATGTATGAAGTAATTTTTGAATATGTATGTGGTTTCTTTGTCAGCTTTCTACAATGTTGGATATGCTGGAAAGCCTATGGATTCGTAAATATGAGAATGCTAATATTGGAAGCGCTGTATCCATGCTACAGGTGTTTTATCGATATAAGTACATTTCTATGATATATAGCTTATTTGTCCTAGACCTAATTTCTATCTCTCCAGGATTTCGTAACTCGAGCGAAGCAGATCCCTACAAAGTCTTAGGTGTTCCTCCGAATGCTAGTAGAGATGACATCAAGAAAGCTTTTCATGCTGTAAGTAGCTCCTGAGTTCATAATTATGTTTGCTTAGACCCTGTCTGAACAGTTTTTCATGAATCTTCTTCAAATATAAATATAATTTATGGATTTAATCTTGCTCTTGGTTCCAACTTTCTCATTACCGTAGTCGTCAGAATCATAGGATTTACATTACCTATGTTCTGTTTGATGAAATTGAACGCTTATTTTCTAGGAAAAAAAAAATAGATGTAATAATCCTGTGTATTGTAGAATCTATTGTGTATGAACTGAATGTAAAATCTACTGCCTGTGAAGCACTGTACGAATCTTGAAATTTGTTCATGAGTCTCATGTCATGTATATTCACTTGATGCAACTTGTATAAAATTCTATTCAAGCTGCGATCTATTTAACATAAACCCTGTCACTTATGCTGTATGCTTGTATTTTCCTTGCCCTCTTTTTGCATTTTAGATGGTCTATTACATAAGTAATTGGTAATCGTCTAGGTCAAATGACGATTAACCTCCCTTTTTATGTTCTTGACAAAATGTCCCTTGTTATGTGTGGAACTCGGTACGATTTGGGAGCCTAGAATGTCCTAATGCATTGATTTTGGTAGCTTCTTAATAGCTTGATATTTGAATTAATTTATGACAGGCATACAAATCTTGAATATGAATATAAGGCTTGTATAAAGCAATTCCATATCATATTACTACCTCGTAATGTATACCTTGCAATCCGGGTTTGTAATTTACCAGCTTCAGTGTAAAGCACTAAAGCCACTATATATTTGTCTGTAGTCATCAGAGACCTCTTGAGTATTGTACAGCCTATATTGGATTCTTATAGATTGAAACATGAAGTTTTAGCTTGATATTTGTATAAATTTACAGTGCTAATATGTATTGTGAAAGGGAGAAGTATACCATTGCGGCCCCTGCAAGTAATGCGTTATTGTAAATGCACATGATCCTGCTATTCATGGCAATAACTTGCTGTATATTTCTTGATATGAATAAATACATCATATCAGATGCTAGTTTGTGGTATCGTTATTAATTATAGGTACACTTTCTGAAGTGCGTCGTCATTATTAATCATCTCATATCAAATGCTAGTTTGTGGTATCTTTGTTCTTGGCATTTGATTTCATACTTCTTACTATATGCTCTGCAGCTGGCAAAGAAGTATCACCCAGATGCAAATAAAAATAATCCATCAGCAAAGAGAAAATTTCAAGAGATAAGAGAGGCTTACGAGGTACAGTTGTTGGTCTTTAGTGTCCTTGCTTAGGAAAACCATGCACTCCTAGTTATGCGTTTATATCTTGGTTATGAACATTTTATAGGTTCTGCAAGATTCTGAAAGGAGAGCTGAATATGACGAGGTAACACCTTTTTTTCTTAATTTTAACTTCTTTTATTATTTTATTTTTATGAACAAGCTCAGCGCAGTTTTCAAATGGAACATTATAAACCTAAAAGTACAAAATTTTCTGTAATGACAGATGAAGCAGCAATCTAGGTATGGAGGTAGCACGAATTATTCTTCCAGAGGTGCCGGTGGATTTAGACATGCTCGTGGAAGTGCTGAATTTTCTGATTCTTTCCAAAGAATATTTTCTGAGGTCCGCATGTTTACATTGTTCATGCAGAACATCTGTTGGTTTTTACAAATTTCTGACCTTCTGGCAATCCTATATATATTTGATGTTTTACAGATTTTTGAGGAAGAGACGGATAGTGTTACAAGTGATATTCAGGTTATGCATATGCAAATTTCTATTTGTAAAATACAATTAATCTTTGTAGCTTGCCTAACATTTTATTCTTCTAAATGTTTTAGGTTGAGCTGTCAATTTCCTTTAGCGAGGCTGCTCAAGGCTGCACAAAACACCTATCGATTGATGCAAACATCCTTTGTGAATCTTGCCGTGAGTAGTTTATTTTTTTGTCTTTACGGGTTAAGAGTCCCAGTTGTATTTTGTATAGTATATCTTTGATCTTTTCTTTAGGAGCTCCTATGCTACATGCATTTACTTATAAAATTATATGTCCCTAGGAAACAGGATCTGGTGAATATATTTTAGACAATCGTCATATAGTAGATATCTCAGCTACTGACAAGGAGTTAATAATATAAGCCATGGAAGATATCATATAAAGTTTATCAAAATGATTTGATTTTTTGCAAGACAAACATCTATCCCTGAGCTCTTTTGCACTTGATTACCTAGATGTAATTCATGTTCATACTGACGCACGTTTCTTAAACCGGGACCAACAGAAAGCTTGTTAGCTCAGTTGCTATAGCAAAACTATTGGCTTAAATGAATTGTATTATTTAACACATGTCTTCAGTGTTGCTAGGTGTGCACACACTTTATTTCACCTGGGTAAGAATCCCTCGGTCCCACAAGAACTCAATGTTTGAGTGTTTGACACTTCACACAAATGTCCATCGTTTTCACTCTTCTCCTGGATCTGATAAAAAGTAAATTATCTAGGCCGAAATGAATGTAAGCTGTTGCTGTAGTTATTTTTAGTGGGGTAAAAGGTTATTCAGCTGTAAACACTGTAATATAAGGAGACATAATGTCGATATTCTTGGTGGTGGCAGTTTGGTTTAATCAGATGACCTAGAAGGAAGAACATACCTCATGAATGATTAAGTTTATGCATCTCCCATGAACCAACTTTTCACCTCATTCGCTGTTCACACTTATAAGCTGCCTTCTAGGCCGAAATGAATGTAAGCTGTCTTCTAGTCTTCCTATTCATATTCGGATACCATTCCATAATTTACTCTTTCACAACCCACCCATCCCCCAACACCAACACACACATATTACATACACACAATCCATGAGTTTCCCTTTGTATTAATTGTTTTAACTACGATCTGTACAATAGACATGGGCCAAGTGCAAGATTTGATCTCTAAGATTCTTACTGCTTAGT
This sequence comes from Tanacetum coccineum, assembly GCA_026074375.1. Classification (NCBI taxonomy): domain Eukaryota; kingdom Viridiplantae; phylum Streptophyta; class Magnoliopsida; order Asterales; family Asteraceae; genus Tanacetum; species Tanacetum coccineum. The sequence goes on along the minus strand of BQNB010099597.1, from coordinate 18,341 downwards.
TACATTTGCTTTGCGATAAAAGTGACTTCAGTCTGGTTGTAAATTTGAGAATCAAATTAGGAGCCGCTTCATTAATACTGTATATGAATTCTGAATCGGGGTTAATCATATGTTAGCTTCCACCTTTCCTACAATAGTCTAATAGTCTAATATAAGTATATGAACATATGAAAATGCTTACTATCTACTGATGTTTAGGCACCGTGTAATTATAGTGATCGTGTTTATTGTTGTTTTTCCCTGTGTCAATTATGCTTTACACTAAACAACACAAACATGATATAGGTTATCATGTGGCCACTTGTATGTTTTGGATCAGCAAACCATACACACAGTGTTAAGTAACTTGGTGCAACATAGTTCTAGATGATACGCGGGTAATTATCCAGTGAAATACATATGCAAGATAGGATTCAAATTCATTCATGGGATTTGTATTTTTTTATATTGCAACTTGCAAGTCAATCAAATTTGCCAACTAAGCTTTTAATCTTCTATCTTGCTTTAGCAGATATATGAGACACCTATATATAATAATATATGTATGTATACCGTATATGTACCCTAATTGATAGTGTGACCAGTAGTATTAGTTTATATATACAATTATATATTTGATACTCATCATCCGCAACCCGCTGATGTCTAAAGTAGTAATCACAGTGACTCATCCATGGTAAAGGGTCGGTTGACCCATCATAACGAGGGAAATCCAGTTTGCAGTGACGATTGGTGTTCCCAGTGCCTCCACTGCCACGATCAAGACCTTCTTCATTGAGTCGATTGACACGAGGCTCACGTGTGGCGCTATTCTGAGTGTTTTCTCGCCTAATCTCTTCAAACTGAGATTGTATGCGTTGCTGATCTTCGTTGTATCGCTTCATGAAAGCCTCAAATTGTTGTTGAAAGAGTTGCATCGAGTCACCCATATCTTGTTGCTCCGATACCAAGTTGTTATGGTCCCGACTTATCGATCTCGTTACAGGTCTTTGTAATCAGATGAGGGTTTTGAGTGCTTATTTGATGTTCTGCCTTTTTTGTTTGGTTTGCTCATGAATTTTGAGAGCTCATTAGAGAGAACTCTTCGATCTCTTACAACACACACAGATTTCTGGAAAGACAACTTGCCTTCCATCTTCTGATTATTTCATATATAAAGATAACTAGAAGATACAACTACTTATCAGTTACAACTGCAAGAATTGCAGTAATTAACTACCTAAAATATGCAACTGCATAACTACAAATAACCAACTGATTGTCTGCTTAAAACTATTTAACTTGTCTTAGTTGATATAGCATCATTTTCTTGCTCTTAATTTGTAACTTTTATATTTACTGTTCAGTTTTAATTATGGAACTGGCAACTTTGAATGAATTTGTGGCAATTTCGAATCACTAGTGGTAATAATCCGTTTCTTTCTTCCTTTTTTGCTCTAATGCAGTTGGGCATGGTTACCCTGTTAATGCTAAGGCAAAAAGTTGTCCAACTTGTGAAGGCACTGGCACAGTAAGCGCCCTTTTTAAGTTTAATGTAGATTCAAGAAAATATTAGAAGTTATCCCTTACCATGTATGTTGTTATTATTATTTTTCTGCGTTCTTGATTGATTCTTTTTAGGTTTTTATTCATCCATTCATGGCCAGGTGTGGCACTTGTAAAGGGTTAGGCCATATTATTAAGGTTTGACTTCGAAAAACTGATAGAAGCTTTAGCTGCAGACTGCAGTTTTCAATCTACAGAAATTAGATCAACGAGTCTTTGATCATTTGGTGCAGGAATACTGTAGGTCATGTGGAGGATCAGGGGTTGTCGAGGTAGTCAAGGAGGTTAAAGTAGAGATACCAGCAGGTTGGTGTTAAATGTGCATATTAACCTTAGTTATCATGCTTAAATCATCTAGCTAAATATGTTGTGACAGTGCGTATTTTCTTTTGAATATATTTTTTCAAATTTGCTTAGAACATTGATTATTTGTTGCTTTTATTTTCCATAAATCTAGGTGTCGAGTCTGGTGGTATCATATCTGTTCCAAGAGCTGGTAGAGTTGGAAGAAGAGGTCAACCTGGCACCCTAACTATAAAGCTAAAGGTAAATACTAATGCATTTAACTTGTTACTTAACACTCAGTTCTTGAGTTTTTCATCAAAGGAAAGGATATAATGAAACAAGGAAAGAAATGATTGGATATTAGAAAAATAGAAATACAAATATGTGTTCTTTAGATTGAAGAAAGTAAAAAAGGAAAAGAAATGATATGATGTATATTTTGTGTTCTTGAGTTGGAGGGAAGGAACTTTTATGCCCTTTATTTGTGAAGTCTTAATAAGTTAGAAAGGGTGTATTAGTCATAATAGATGTAACTATGTGGTATCCTTCCAAATAACCCGACTTTTGAGGGGATACAAAATTGCCAAAAGTCACCCCACTAATCCTACCATACCCTTTCTTTTCCTCCTTAAAAAATCTTGAAAACATAAAATATTTTTCCTTCTGATTTATTCATTTGTTTCAAATCTATTAAGCTTTTCACTCTTCATCTTTCCTTTTATTTTTCCGTCATTTAGGTTGCTGATGACCCTGTTTTTCAAAGAGATGGTGCAGATCTATATGTGGATTCAAATATCGCCTTCACTCAGGTGACCACTGGATGATTCCAGAAGTTCTATTTATATCACACGTACACATGATCACATTTGAAGAATGAACAATTTTAGGTATAAACATGTAGCTCATCTTCCTCCAAGATAAAAGCTTTTGATTAGGTTAAGAATGCATGCAGTGTTATTGAAACAATGATTCAATTGTTTATTTTTGTAGAGTGTCGTAACTATCAACTAATCTTAGAAAATGTCCCTTGCTCTGAATGCTACCTATGATGCTATGAAAGTAAATGCATCATAATGGCAGGGTTTTTGCATTTTACCTTTCATGCATTTTTATAACCTCAAAAGCATTATCAGATCACTTTATGCGTTTGTGTAGTCCCTCTTAAGTGATTATATGCTAAAGGTAACTCAAATCACCTAGCTTTGCAGAACACTTTATGAACACTGGTAGTTTGTGTGTCGGAGTCCAATTTGTTCTATTTTTGTTCAATTTGGACACGAACATACTCTTGTTTCAGATTACTGTATGGTTATTGCAGTGTATTAAAATGAGTACTACACAGTTACTTCCGATACTTGTGAACTCACTATTTGCTGACTAAAAGAATACTCTCTGTTGACAGGCGATTGTTGGTGGTAAGGTAGACGTGCCGACTCTAAATGGGAAAACACAAGTAAAGGTGAGGTTTTTCTCCCGATATGTGTTTTCTGATTAAAAAGCAGCAAGACTTTTAGAGCATAAGGGGCCCTCGTGTAAAAGTGTAGCACATACACTGAATTGTTAATTATGATCTATGGACTATGGCAGACATGCAAGTAATGACTGAAAGTTTCTATTGCAGAGGTGATTGTAATTTAATAATATACGCACTTGATATATTCAAACCCAAACCCCTAGTCAGACAGTAGTAATATTATGAAAAAATTGTTATATATGATTTAGACATATTCACGACTGTTCTATTGAACTCGAATTCAGGTATGTACGCATAGTATATGTCATCTGCAATTAATTTTTTCATCAACATAATAATAACAGTTATGGGGCTTGTCAAATTTAAATTGACATATGTATAATAATCATAAAACTGATGATGCATGCGTATCCAGATAAATTTGATCTTTATATTATTTTCTTATTCTTGGATATTAATTTGCTTAAACTAAGGAGAAATATCGCAATTTTATGAAGTCACATGGTTGTGAATACTATCTGGTTATTTGGTTGTGATACCATCTGGTTATTTGGTTATAGCATACCCAAAAAGTGTAAGATTTTATAATTACCTGGAAGTGATAAAAGGTTTGCTTGTTCCTGTAGATACCTAAAGGGGTTCAACATGGACAGTTAGCAATACTAAGAGGCAAAGGTACACATATTCTTTTCTTATTAAAATTCACCTTTGATAGACACTTCTTCCTCTCAATACATTCACAGACACATCTGCACATACACATGCACATATATACCTGCTTGATATGTTAATATGACAGGCTTGCCGAGGAAAGGCTTTTTTGTGGACCATGGAGATCTGTATGTACGTTTCCGCATTAATTTCCCTACGTAAGCATTCTATTCTGCTAAAAATTTATGTTAATACTTGTAATCTGTACTGTTGCAATTATATGCTAGGATGTTTAGGTACCAGTTTTGAATGATTAGTTCAGAGTATCAACGTAAGAGCAAAGTATATCAAACCAACACAAATTTATTCAACCTATAGGGTTTACCCGTTATTGTAATATTTAGAGCCAGATTTCAATACATAGATTATGAAGATGCTAGCGGTGCCAGGAGTCCTTTTTTTTGGGTAAAAGAAGTAGGACCGGAATGTATTTTAGTTCCTGGGTATCGGAGTCTTCTGATTCCCAGGAGTGCTGTTTTAATAAGTTGTTCTCTTGTTTATGTTACAGGGTAGTGAATGATCGTCAACGTGCTATACTAGAAGAATTTGCTAAGGAAGAAATTGAACAGGCAAACAAGACATCAGCGGATGGGAACTGGTGAGTATTAAAACTAGCTCATTGAAAGCAAGTCTGCTTTTATTTCAGTGTCTCTGTCAGTGCGTGCATATTAATAGATGGAAGCACTTCCAATCATACTGGAACTAGTTTAGCTTTTACTAGTAATGTCATGTTTCAACCAAAACCCATTTTCACCCACTACCAAACTCTGCCTGACCTGCCCATCTTGCCACCTTTATAGTTAGCATTAAGTAATTGCATTACTCATAATGGATTCTAATAGTTCTTATCCTACGTAATTTACTTCAGAGGAGATAGAGCTATATTCTTTTTTGTGATATCCTCAATAAAAGGCAACTATTTCTCATGCGAAAGCTCATGTTTAAAATTTTAGGTATTCACTGTTATTCTAGAATTCAAAATTAGTTATTTCCCCTTGGTAATTCCAATATTGTTAGCATTGATTGTTCTCCTGAAAATCTGCTTAGTTATATTGTTGGGAACTGTTTTAGGTATTTGACTTGTATAGTCGAACACCTGAACATTTTTAGTCAAACATCAAAAAGAAATTTAGATAGAGTTTTCAGTTTCTTATGAGTTCCTCTATATCTTGATGATTTCACTACTTTTTCAAAAGTATCACATCAAAATTGCAACATTTTTTCTTGAAACATATCCATTTAACATTTCTTACTTGCCATATCTTGAGTACAGACCTTTATCAATAGATGAAGTTTATTTTATATATTTGATTAATTGAAAAAAAGTCGCTAAACTATATGCTTTATATATTATTTGAACATCACCATTGAACTAGTACATTTTTCATTAATCCTGAAATCATAAGGTTAACCTATAAGGAAAAGACAGGCAAACATATGGTTCCCTTTTAACCTCATTTTGACCTATAGAGTCGTTTGCTTTACTTTTGTATGCTAGTGTCTTTAGCGATAATGGTGAATGTGATGAACATTCTGAAATGGTCAAACAGGCTTTATCAGCAGCTATCTACTGGTTGAACTTACAGGTGGCTTCGTTTAACTGAACACGTTACAACCCCCAAGTTCATGCTTGAATTATCCGCGTTAATGCTGGTTCTTCTGCTCCTGAACAAAGTCGTGAGCTAGATGATGTTAAAAGTCAGTTGGGAGCGTCATGACTTGTACAAATACTACCGAGAAAATCTTGACATCCTCGAAGAAAGCATAGTTTTTGCATCATTATTCATCGGGAGGACCCTGTTCAACTGCGAGTTTCCTCTTATATAACATTTTTTTATGATCCCGCATTTGTCTAGCTAGATCATGGCTGAACATTAGGATGATCAAAAGCTGAAGTAATAATGCAAAAGTAATTTGTACCTTTTGCGTCGGAAGCTGTACATTGATAAGACCTAACCCGACTAGGCTACCCATTTACCCATTTTTTGATAGACATATTATTGGATTTTGCTTAAGAACCGCATGAGTTTCTTGTCGATTCACTATATCTTAGTTTTGTATGATTGTGTGTGCTTGTCAAATGGTGCTGGTTAAGCATTGCTGGGTTGGTAGGAGCTAATGATGATCAATTCTGAGGTAACAAAGCAAATATGATGTGTACTTGGTAAAGTAATTCGTTTGTGATAAGACTATTATGGTTTATGTCGAACAAGGTCTGATAAAAAGAATTCAGAAAATCACTTTTAGACTTTAGTATTGGTGGTGGAAATAGCACTTGCCTGGTACTACGGCCATAGCATGGTTTATTAGTTTAAGGGTACGGCGCCTGCCAAGGGAAGTTATTTCCTCTAAGCATATTTAGATAGCTGTTTACCTCGTTAATGATCTTCTGCCCTTGGCAGTCTTGTTTTATTGCCCGAGGAGCACACCTATTTCATGAAAGGCAAAGACACGATGTGGTTCTGCTAAAGCATAATATATACCCTTTGATAAAAGGTATGCGTATATAGATCTTTTGGCCGTTTTCCTGTATAACCTTTTTATGTTAATGAAGTTGCTTTGCATATTTTGCCAGATCCCATATTTTATGTCAGCGTACTGACGAAGGTCATTTGAAACAAAAAAAGTGGAATATTGAAACAAGCAAAAGTGGAACGAAATTGGACTAAAAGTGCCACTTTTAGTCTAAATTTACGGAATTGGACTAAAAGTGGAACGAAACTATGTTTTTGGACCAAAACTAAACTTTTTTTGAATTTTAGACCAAAAGTGAAAACGCACCAAACCACAAGGACAAAAAATGTACTTAACTCATTTTCTTTCCATGTGTAGTGTCTTCGCAGATATATTTTCTTCAGCCACTTGCCTCTTGTAATATAAAAAGCAATTCTAAGGTAAATAAATAACTGGGAATTTGTCCGATTAAGAAATCATAAAAGTATAGTAATATTTTATCAACAAAAACTAGACTTTCTATCTTACAGCACCATTGAACCACGCCATTTTTACATAAACAAATCCACATAATGACATGTCATTGTAATTTGTGTCATTCTTTATCTTCTTTTTAGACTATTTTTTTTATGCATCCAATAATACACTTGACATGTCATTATGTGGATTTGTTTATGTAAAAAAGGTGTGGTTCTAGCATTTCTCTTACATAATTCTGTTACTCATCCTTCTACCCATACAATCATACAACATGTGTCATGCACTAATTCTCTCTTTTGAATTAAGTTATTGATCTTTTCATTTGTCACAATTTTGCAAGTAGGAGGATTTGTAGGAACAAATAGTAAGAAAAAATATCATTTTCCATTTTATAATGACATCATTGCCATCAGATAGTTATACCTAACACCTTGCCATATAGTAGTACATTGTTAAGTTATTCGGGTAAAGTTTCCTATATAAAAGTCCAATTCCTACGATATTAAAAATAAATAAAAGAGTGAGGGATGACATTTGTGATTTCTCCGTTGATGAACACATAAAAAAACTTGTTCACTAAATTTGAAAAAAATTCGTTACAAACTGAAGAGCATTTCCGATGGATGTTTATGGAGCATGTCCATGGTGACATGGAGCCTATGTAAAGTCCATGTAGATAAACGTTCATTGGAGCACCATGTTCATGTGTATATAAACATGGACGGAGCCAGGACGAAATATGATCGGGTACACAATTTATTTTAATCGTAATATAATAGAGTTAAAATGTGAATTAAAACAAAGATTTCATTAAAACGACAAGACTAGAAACAAATTTCGATGGACCAAGTGCACTTAGGATACATTTGGGAAAAATCTTTGCTAGTCTCAAAAATTAACACTCCGTCAAAAAAATCTATATGTGTCCCGGGCACCCGCGAGACACCATCTGGCTCCGTCCCTGTATATAAACTAAAAAAAAGTTAGGAATTTTTTTGTAGTTGCGCTTATCTTTCTTTTTATCAATTTGTTGTGTTTATCAAAATTTATTGTTCATCTTTTTTATCATTTAAATAAACAGAGTAAAACTTGTTAACATTTTTTTTTTCAGTTTGTTTCACCAATTCTCCTGTTGTCAAAAAATTTCAGAATTTTTGGTATTTTGATATTGATTCCTTTTTATCAAATACAGTAGGTTCTTTTCATTGGATTCTATGTCTCATAAGGGTACCCTCTGGCCCATGAATAGTGCAAATAAGGTACAAAAGATTCTTTTTGTACCTCCCTTTTTACAGTGCAACGCAGTTTTTTTATCAGTTTCTGTTCCGTAATTTTTGACAATTTCATACTTTTGACCTGTTAAACTTTATATTTTTCGTTCCGTTTTTTCCGTGTCACAGTTTTATAACATATACAAAATTATAAAAATACAAAAAAAATAAAATACAAAAAAAAACCAGAAAAAACCCGAGGGGGTACAAATGGTGATTTAGAGGGTACATATATCATAAGCCGTCTCATAATCCAGCTGCGGTACATTAATGAATTTAATTTATAATTCTATACAATGAATTTTCTATAACTCCTGCTAGTACATTAATAAATCTACTTTATAACTCTTAACACAATGAGTTTAATTATAGTAACTCTAACACCTAAGGTTGTTTGAACTTACATTGCATGATAATTTTGTTCCAAGTTTAAGCTAATTGAGGTGAGAGCTATCTATATCTATACTATTATATAAAACATTTACAATGTGAGTCCTATCAAAAATTAAAGTAAGGAGGTGCAATCTTGACCATCCATCTTATTCTAGAAAATCACATCATAGAGTGACATGTGTCACTCTTTAATTAAAAAATCACTTTTATTTTCAATTTGACATATCTTTTTATCAATTTATTTTTTTTATGATTTAATTTCACCGTATTTTCTAAAATTTCGTGATCTTTAATTCAACATCCATTTTAATATATTTTTATAAATTTTTAGCTTTTCACATTTTTAGTGGGTTTATTTTGAATTTTTTAACAACTTTAATTTGAATACAAACTTGATTCGTAAAAGATATATACTTTTAGAGACAATGTTTGATGGGTAAGAGAGTGTGAGTCTTTATACAAGCGAAAATGATATTAATATGAGGTACGGAAACCCAAACAAACGAATTCTTTAAGCGGGTAGGGAATTGCAGAGCGAATTAGGTTAGCAATTTTTATCGCCGCCGCTATGCGCGGGTATCCAACTAGTATAACTATATAAGTCATATTTTTTTAAGATAAAATGAAAAATTCATACCTTTCGTTCCATTTTCATCCGATGCTTCTAATTAAATTTGATTTTTTACTTGAATCTTCAACCCTTTTTTATTGTTCACAAAAAATTAAGGTTTAACCTTTCACAAACACACACACACACAAAGAGATGCAGTCGAAATCAATCATCAAATCGACAAATAGTTCATTCTATAATTGTTGATTTCAATATATATCCTCGTCATTGACAGTAATTTTTCAAACTTAGGAATTATTAGTCCTAACTTCTTTTTTCTCGCTTTTAAGTTCGAATTTATCAATTAACAAAAGATTAGTTAGACATGAATGATAATTAGAATATGGAGGACGAAAAGCATGTTACGGATGACGAAAAGCATGTTGTTAGTAAAAAAAATTGGGTTATTGATGAAAATCAAGTTATGGTTGAGACAAATTTCCTTTCAGACCTAAAAGAAGATATATTTGCTGGAAATAAATTAAAGAGTAAATTGCAAAAATGGTCCTTGTGGTTTGACTAAATTGCAGATTTGATCCAACGAATTTTAAAATTGCAAAAACAGTCTGTATTTTGAAGGTTTAGTTTCACTTTTGGTCTTTGGTCGACCTGAAATGACTAAAATAATCCTTTTAACGGACGATTTCTGTAAAAGAACAGAGAGGTATTTTAGTCATTTTTGGTCGACCAAGGACCAAAAGTAGAACAAACCTTCAAAATACGAACTGTTTTTGCAATTTTAAAATTCAACGGATCAAATCTGCAATTTGACCAAACCACAAAGACCATTTTTGCAATTTACTCTAAGTTAAACATGTGATTCTGTTTGGTTCTCAAAATATGGAAATCACACTTAAATCACATGTGACTACATATGCTATAACATTTATAATTAGTTTGAACGGTAAAATCACATATAATTATGTTAAAAATCACATGTACGTGATTGTAATCCAAAGTATTTGAGTTGAAAGTGCTGACTAAGTAACACTTGATTGAGAAAACATGCATGCAAAATAGTCAGCACTCACCATCCAATATACTTGATCTTATATAGGGCAAAACAAAGATGGAAAGTGCTGACTATGTAACACTTGATTGAGAAAACATGCATGCAAAATAGTTATTCATGGAAAATTGCAAGTTTCAGTAACATTACATAAAATTTAATAATTCTTAAATTAAATTAGAGTTCTTAGTAAACATCACAAAATACAAGAAATAAAGTTGGTCGTCTAAATATTGTTGGAAATTTAGTTTAATTGTGGGTTCAGTTCATATCGAGTAATGAGACTGGAGGTACGGAGTGTACTCCCATAGGTCACTGAACACCATGACTCTGATAGTGGTAAAATGGAATTCAAGTCGCTGATGAAGTTTAGTGAGTTCACTCTTCACTGAGTGCAACTCTGAACTGAATGATATTCATCAGTCTGATGGCTTCAGCTTTGTACTCCCCGAGGATGTATCCTTAGCGGGTTATCTCATATGTGAGTCTTTTCAGTGTGAACACTTTAGCTTGTATGCTCCTCAGTGGGCTAGCTAATAAATGTTCAGGACGCTGAAGCATTGACCTCGCTGGAATGAATTCAACTAACTCGTAACAACTTTGACCTATTCAAGTGGCGGGTTTGACTGCCTTTAATGACCACGTTTAAATTGGTCATGTAACCACTAATTTCTACGATTATAGAGGCTAATTATGGAAGAGATTAATGGGCCCATTAATCTCTCACAATTCCATTGACTAGGTTTTGAGTCTCTCTCATATAAATAGGAGATCACAACTACATGGAAAATAAGACAGAAAACAAAAAACATTTAAAAGCGAAGGATTCTTGATTTGTGCTTAAAACAAGAACAAACACTTGGTTTTATCCCAATGAGGTATTCGTGTAACCCATACATAGGGTCGGATAATCTTCTTTAGAAAGTGATTACATGATTTCAAGTGATATCCGGTAACCTTCATTGATAATTAGTTAGGCATTGATTATCTTCACCCTGTTTTGGGCTCACTACTACAACCAACACTCAAAGAAGATTATTTTGTGATAATCAATGGCTGCTGCTATGAAACACATGGCTTTAAACTTTGCCAAGCTTGACAAGCTTGAAGGGGTAAACTTTAGGAGATGGCAGAAGAAGATGCACTTCTTGCTTTCCAGCATGAGTGTGGTGTATGTGATTACTACTCGTATTCCTGAAGATGGGGAGAATGCTACCATAGAACAAATTAGGAAGAGGACAAGTGAGATAATGATGAATATGTTTGCAGAGGTTTAATCCTCAATGGTATGTCTGATCATTTATTTAATATTTACCAAAATGTTGAATCTTCCAAAGAACTGTGAGATTCCTTGGAAGCCAAATATATGGCTGAGGATGCATTAAGTAAGAAGTTCCTTGTAAGTAATTTCATAAATTACAAAATGATTGATTCAAGACCAGTAATAGAATAATACACTGAACTTTTTGGTATACTTGGAAGATTTACACAACATAAAATGAACATGGATAAGGCTATTCATGTCTCTTGTATCATTGACAAACTTCCCCCTTCTTGGAAAGATTTCAAGCACACCTTGAAACATCAGAAGGAGGAATTAACTTGTTGAGTTGGGCAGTCATCTGCACATTGAGGAGTCTCTCAGGGTGTAGGATAACGACAAGCCAAAGGGAAACAATGTTGCTGGTCCTTCAGTTGTCAATACGATGGATCATAATAACTCCTTCAGGTATAACGACAACAAGGGTAAACGTAAACATCAGGACACCAAAGCTGATCCTAACAAAAAGTCTAAAGTGACTTGTTAAAAGTGTGGAAAACCTGGACACTTAAAAAAATGATTGCAAAGGTGGAAAAGTTGGCAACAAAGCCAATGGTTCATGCAAAAATGGTTTAGTGGATGATTCTGCCAACTCACTGAAAGGTCAGAATATGTTTAATAAATCTCTTCAGGTTTATTATGTTACATATGTATCTGAGGCTTACTTTGAGCTGGATGATGATGTTGCGTGGTGAGTTGAATCAGGAGCAACTGTGATGTGTGTAAAGATAGATGATGGTTCAAGACCTATGAGTCACTGAATGATGGATCTATTCTTTACATGGGAAATGAGTCAACAGCCCTGGTGCATGGACGTGGTTGTGTAGATCTTTTTTTTAATTTTTTGGTCTTTCAAATACTTTAGGAAAAGTATTTTTTTTTGTTTTTCTAATAAATCTACGAAAATAAATCGAGAAAAATAAAATATTTTTGTATTTTTTTAGTTTTATATAAAAGAAAACGATAACTTCACGAGGAAGGGTCTTCAAACACTAATCTTCAAACGTAAACACGATAATCGCACACACCTCCTCGGCAGCGGCGCCAAAAATTTGATACTTAGCTTATAGTATATATAATAAATACTTAATATATATTTAATATATAACTAAAACTAAAATATCAAATAATAGTAAGAGAAAGTATTCCGTAAGATTTTGAAGAAAATTACTTTTAACCAAAGTAAAATTCAAAACCTCCCAGGTCGTAGTCCCAACGAAGCGTGAATTAAGAATCGTGGTTAAGTTCGTGATCGCGTGATTGAATGATCGAAGATTTGATTTTTGGATTCTATTTCTACTAATTCAAAAAAAACAAATAAAGGCAAGCAACAATTAAATGCAATTAAAGATTAAAGCACGAAAACGTTAACGGGAATCGAAAAACGCGACTTAAAAACCTAAATTATCAAATTTTAACCCTAAAAATGCAAATTTAATTTATAAAAGTCCTAAATGATTAAAAATAATTTTAGAAAAAAGAATTATATTTTTTTGACTTTTATTTTATTTATTATGAATTAAAAACAGATTTAATCTAAAAATATTATAAAAAATACTAAACTAATTTATAAAAATCTAAAAAATCACGAAAAGTACTTTTAACTATTCTAATCCTAAGAAAAATAAAGCGAGCTAACCAGCTTATCTCAATAAGCTGGAAATAAGCTAAAAAGGGCTGTTAGGCTTAAACTTGAAAAAGGGCTTAAAAGAAAAATGGTGTGAAGGTATAACGAAAAAGACCCAAGGGCAGGATGGTAGTGTGTGTGTGTTGTGAAGGGGAGGTCGCAGGTTCGAGTCCTGGACCTTACCTTTTTGAAAAACTTTTTTTTAATTTCTTTTTGAAAAACAGCTAAACTTAAGATAAAAATAAGCAACTTTAATAAAACAACTTTTTTACAAAACTTAATAATAAGCTAGTAAAGTGCTAATTAAAGGTGACAGACTTGGTTTTTAAGCTAAGTGACTAAAAGCTAAAACTGTATGGCTTTTTTAAGATTGAATAAGCCACAAGAAAAGCAAATAAGCTACAAATAGATTATTACCTAGACTCATTAAGCACTAGTGACTATAAATAAGCAAATAAAACAAGCTAGTAAGCACTGAAAAGCTTAAAGACAGTTGACTTAAAAAAGAGGTTTTAAAGAAATATGATAAACTTTGAGCTAAATTTAAGACCAAATAAGCAAAGAGAAAAAACTAACAATTGAAAACAAGTAAATAACTCTAAGCTAATAACATAAATAAGCAAAGAAATAAGCTAAACATTATAGAAAATAAGCTAAAAAAGGACTTAAAAGGCAATAAGACAGTAAACACTTTAAAACAGACAAACATGCTAAACCACTACTTTGAGCTAAGATAAAGGACTAACAAGCAAAAGAATTAAGCTACAAATTGAAAACTGATTGAGAATAGCACTCAAAGAACCAAAATAAACTGAATTTAAGCAAATAAGTTTAAAAGCTAAGTTAGAAAAAGCAAAGAGAAAAGGCTATTTTAACTATGTTTTTGGATTCTAAAAGACAAATAAGCTAACTGTAGGCCTAATAATAAGCCAGTAAAAGTTGTTTTAAGTTTCTAAAAATCACAAACAGATTAAGCTTGTAGGCCAATAAGCTTGTGTTGTCAATTTCAGATTCTAAAACATCTATTAACTAACCTAAATTTGAAGATCAAAAACTGACTTTAAGCTTTTTAAAACTGTCTTGAAATACGACTTGACAGAATGATAAGAAAACTCACAAGAAAATTGCACACTTAACCAACTCTATTAGACTGCATTTAGAAACAAAATAGAAGCATAAACAAGACCTTAAAACAACTTTTAAGCAAAAATTGAATATAAACATTTTGAATAAGTTTTAAAACCACATATTCTTAGATTAGGTAGATTAAACCTTAAAACTTGATATGACTTACAAAAACTTGATGAAAACTGATTAAAATACCTAAAAAGACTTGACAAAGTTGGCTTAAAGACCAATGAGTGGTCAAACAACACTAACTAAGGTTAGTGCTGCTTATCCCAAACACCCCTTTAAAAATTTAAAAACCATTTTTTTAAACTGAAACAAGCTTTTTTAAGCATCAAACTATGAAAACAGATTAAGATCTTAGTAATATAAGAACAAATAAGCAAATTTCAACCACTAATAAGCACTAGATAATAAGCAAACCAAATAAGCAGTTTTAAGCTAAAACTTAACAGATTTAATGAAAAATTTAGACAAATGAGACTCAATCAAAAAGCAAGCAACAATAAGCATTAACAATCATTAATAAGCAGAAATAAGCAGAGATAAGCACTAAAATAAGCAGTAAATAAGCTAACAGTAAATAAGCTAAAATATGAAAAGTGAAAACTTACAAAACCCTTTGCTCAAAACAAGGGCATAAATGCTCTTAAGAGCTTATCAACAAGCTCTAGCTTGTTTCAAAACAAGCTAGTATGGTCATATAAGCCCATCCAGGTTTGGCTTATCTTCCAAGTTAAGCTGAGGTATTTTAGGGGTAGATTTTGAGTGAAAATAGCTTAAACACTATAAGCTATAGAAAAAGTTTATATTGATTTAGTAAAACAAAAGCTTATTGAAGCTTATCACCAATTTCAAAACATATAATTCATTAACATAAAAAAACAAAATTTAACATAAAAACTTAGAATTTCATTAAACTTTAAAAACGTTTACAAGACTTGAAAGAAAGTTACAATAAGCTGACTTAAACTAATATAAGCTGTAAAATACAATAAAAAGATTAATTAAAAGCTACACTAGATTGATATATAATATATGTGTGAAAACACCCTCTATTTATAGCCGAATTGAGAAGCTCTAGCCCTTTGAGGTGTGTTTCTTCTGTGAGAGGGATTTAGAGTGCTCTCCAAGCCTTTAATCATAGCCCTTGAATCCATGTATCTTGATCACAGCCCTTGATGTCCATCAACCAATCAATCACTAAGGGATTGCCAACACGTCACCTCCTTTATCATTTCTTGGGGGAATAGGTTAAATAGGGTTTGTCGGGTTAAGGAGAAAAGGTTAAGGGTGTTTGTCAGGTTGCAAGGTAGAATGATAGGGATGGGTGAATAGTGATGTTTTGGCTGGTAAATGGTTTTAGTTGTGTGATTTGTAACGGGGTTAGGGGTAAAGGACTAACGGTGTAACAGATTTAATGGGATTATGGTTGGGCTTTTGGTTTAGGCCTGTTGACTTGGGCTGGAATGAATTAGATTGGATTTGGATTTTTATAAAGGATTTAGGCTTATATTATGGGCTTTTATTTTGTATAATTCAATGCTTAATGGGCTGACCCGACCCATTAAATGGGTGCGGGTTGGCCCATTTAAGATGAACTCTTCGGCTTCGAATTTTCACGCTCTTTCCAATTCCGTGCTTGGTTTTGTCCGGTTTTGGCCTTGTCTTTATCCTTTTCAAAATATCCGTTACCTGCATAATATAAATCACAAAACACATAAATACAATGCATTTTTGATGTATTTTGGTCATTTTAGGCTCGTTTTATTAGGTAAAAGGTATGTGTAATTAGGCACATACCATAAAGCAATGGCAATTTATACACTAGTAGTCCACTTGTCTAACTATCCAATGGAATCAGAATGTGACTTGTTAAATTATCTAGGTCACCTGCTAGTCAACACAATCAATAAACCATTGGCAATATCCAATTGTTAAGCCCGAAGCGTATCCTAGACACAGACTTAGAAGGACAATATTTATGTAACTATGATTCTAGATGTATAAACTACTATATGGAGAGCTATCCTAGACTCTAGATCTACTTGGTCTATATCACTAGATCCAGTTGAATGATAGGTCGCATACAAAAGCGTGTCAAGTATAAATTGATAAACATAAACAAGCATACAACGATAAATCCAGAAATCGAGATAAACAAATACCAAACATTCAGATCTTATAATAATGGCTAATACCCGAAGGTATTAGCCTTCAAATGTCATAATAAATACAAAAGTAATTATTTAGCCAAGGTAAACTAACCGAGTTAACGAATGATACCAAAAACTGAACGATTACTAAAAGTAAAACGGGGGATAACAAAAAAAAAAAAAATTTATTTTTAAACACGTAGTTCTTGACTCATTATGGAATTGATAACATTGCTCGACCTCTTCTGCTCTTTTTCTCCTCTAAAAATTGACTTTTATGGTTTAGGTATCGAGAATATGATTTAGCACACTTAAAACTTGTTTTTGTGTTTTCTATTTATAAGGTCTAGAAGTCAGTTCGATACGGCGCGCTTGATATCTTCCAGAATATTCACATACTATATCTTGAATACGGCGTATTGAGTATCTATGGATACGTCGTATTGAGCTTTATTCCTCTGTGGTCGTTGGTGAGTGCAGGCACAGATACGCCGTATCTTCCTTAATGGATACGGCGTATTGGTCTTCAGAATAGTAATCTTTAAAATATCTTCATTTAAGCTCCAGAATGCGCGCCTTTTGCTAACTTTCACCAATTACTCCATAATTACAACAATTCTCAAATATAAACGATTAAGTAACAATTCTTTGCAATACCTATACAAAATGGGTTAATAACATGGGATAAATGACGCTATAAAATAGAAGTTATTTGATGTCATCAATACTTCAATCAAAAGAGAGAAAACAAAAAGTGGCTTGATAAGGCAGTTGATGAAGGTCCATATGTGTTCAAAGACTTCACTCCTCCTGATTCCCAAACACCAAGGCTACAAATAGAAGTTGATTTAACAGGAGTTGATTTGAAACATCATGAAGCTAAGATTGAGGCAATGAATTTGATTTTAATCTCTATTTCAAATGACATATATAATTATGTAGATGCTTGTAAAACTGCACAAGCCATGTGGCAAAGAGCTGAACGATTAATGTGAGGAACTGTGCAAAACAAAGTTGACAGTGAAACACGCTTCAATAATGAGTTTAATCAATTCGTTGCTGAACCAGGAGAAGCACTTGTGTCAGTCTACAATCATTTTGCTCAGCTAATAAATGATCTGGAAAGAAATGGCATCAAATTTCCCCCAGTCAATGTCAACACAAAGTTCCTAAATTGTTTGCAACCTGAATGGCTCAAGTACGTCACTAATGTTCGACTTGCAAAAAGATTAACAAAAGAAACTTATGATGATTTGTTTGATTATCTTCACCAATATGTGAAACTGGTAAATGCATCTAGAGTAAAGAAAGTGGAAAAGTCTCATGATCCTCTTACGTTGGTGGCACATACGGGTTCCTCTTCCAAAACTCCATCACCTTACTATGTCACACATCCTTCTTCAGTAGTTCATTATGATGATGATTATCATGGGGATGCATTTCAACATAATATGAAGATCTACTTACTTCTGTAATGATGTTACTTTCTCACGCAATCAGTCAACGTCTCTCTAATCCAACAAATAATCGGCTTCGTACTTCTTCCAACACTAAAAATCAAGCAATTGTGCAAGCTGACAGAGTGAACATTCAAAGCAGAAATTCTGGTAATGATGGCAGAAATACAAGACGTTCATATGTTCAAGAGGAAATCATTGAGGGTAACAATGTTTAGAATGATGCTGGGAACACACAGAGAACTCTTCGAACTACGTCTTCAGGATCTACTGCAAATGTTAAATGCTACAGTTGTAGTGACAAAGGTCATTATGCTCGTAATTGTCCAAAGCCAAAATTTTAAGATTCAAAGTACTTCATGGAACAGATGTTGCTAGCAAAACATGATGAAGCAGGAGTAACTCTTACCTATGAACAGA
>BQNB010099596.1:2824-24889 GCA_026074375.1 Tanacetum coccineum | reverse complement strand
TTTGATGATGTATTACTCTGCCCATGTGTACTTTGTCCCATGAATTATCCCTTGTATCCCTTAATTTGTAAAAGCCCTATGATTTTTACCCTTTGGTGAAATCTAGAAGACGATGAACAGTAGAAATGGGTTTTCCTGCTTCTTTTTTAACTTATAAGGGTGCGTTTAATTGTGTTAACCCGGGCTTTGACTTGGGTTTGGGCCAGGTTATATGGGATGTGGGTTTTGGGCCAAGGAAATGGTTTTATAAAGAGTTAACGGGTGTTAGGTTTTACACTAACAACCGTTAGTGGAATTTAGGGTTTGTCTTGTTGTGACTTTGACCAAGGGTTGACTGAGGGTTGACTTGATAGCATTCTCCCGGCTCTTTGTGTGCTCTTCCATTCCCGTATCCGTGTTTGTCCGGTTTTTGACCGTTTTCTTGTGATTTTTGCTTTATCTGTACCTACACAATAAGAAAGACAAAACAAGCAATATTCAAGCATTTAAAGAACAATTTTGTCTTTTTAGGGTCTATTTTGATATAAAATGGATATGTGTTTTCACACATATCAAAATTCCCCAAACTAAGCGATTGCGTGTCCTCACGCAATGTTATATGCCTTATAACCAAATACCTCAAAACTTCCCCAAACTAAACCTTTGAAAAGTAGCAAAGATTTTTGTGGAAAAATTAAGAAATCACAAGTTATAAAACACCCCGCTTCCCATTTTTTCAAAGATTTTTTTATTTTTTATGATTTTTCATAATAATTTCCTAACTACAACTTATTCTTGTGTGACATAATGTAATGTTCTCATTACCTTTTTGGTAACTTTTAGGATCACGGAACAAAAAGCACTTAAAAGTGTCTTAAAAAGATAAATTCATCGTCCCCGACTTTCACCTCTCCAAGCCAAGCTTAAAAACAAGATCATTGCAAAATACAAGTTATGATGCTAACACTACTCATAAAAGCTAATTGTGTACTTACTTTTCCTCCCTTATTCCCTAATTTTGTATCTCAAGAT
Source organism: Tanacetum coccineum (assembly GCA_026074375.1). Taxonomy (NCBI): domain Eukaryota; kingdom Viridiplantae; phylum Streptophyta; class Magnoliopsida; order Asterales; family Asteraceae; genus Tanacetum; species Tanacetum coccineum. The sequence goes on along the minus strand of BQNB010099596.1, from coordinate 23,878 downwards.
TTTATATAAGTCATATACCCGAAGGCTCTTTAAGACTTTATTTTGATACTTATTAATTCCAAAAATAAAGCGTAACGGTTAAGAACGCAATAATTAGCTCCTAGCCCTTTTCAAAAGATCAAATGTCATCAAGATTAAAGTCCACATCGAGGCAACCAAAATTTGGCTTTTATTAGGTTACTTAAGCAAGGCACCATTCATGTCATATACCCTAAGGCTCTTTAAGACATAAATGGACCAATCTTATTTGCACCATATACCCTAAGGCTCTTTAAGGTACAAACAAGACAAAAATTAAGCAACAATATCCATTCCATATACCCTTAGGCTCTTTAAGGAATGAATAAGGCTATAATTTCACTTATTAGATTCTACTTACCCCATATACCCTAAGGCTCTTTAAGGAATAAGCAAAATATTTATTAATGTGATACATATAGTATGCCAAATTAAGTATTCCTGATGTGTACTCATCCTAATCACAAAGGAACTAAAGAAAACTTCTATTAACTAATTATTAACCAAAAAACCGCACAACTCTATTTATTAAACATTTATATATAAAGGTGAAACAAGCTAATGGGAGAAAAAGCCACAATTAACACTTATGAGCCTTAAAGAAATCCAACTATTCTATGTTTAGCATCACAACTTATACTCTACTCTATCATCTCTTGTTCTTCACAATTTAAAATTTCTAATAAAGAAACTCGTGAATACTTAGCCTAATGAATTAAGATCGGCACTTTAACAAGTCTAATAAATCGAACTTCGCATATTTAAAATCAATTATGGGAACTTGCAAAGTCTTGACCTTTTCAAGTTAGACTAGCGTTTTATAGCTCCTTGTATAAAAGATTAGCAAAGACAATCTATATAAAGTTAAGGAGAAAGCTAAGGTATAAAACCGGTCGGGTCAAAATTTACTTTTGTTCTCACCAACGGAAAACCTACATTCGTGTCAACTATTATAATTTTTTTTAAAGGAAAAGTTGATATTAAGACTTTAAAATTTAAAATTTTGGTGGGAAAACGGGGTACGTGAGAACAACGGGTAAAAGTAGGCAAGATCATATCGAAGATATACTACCCCATACTAAAATCAAACATTGTCCTCAATGTTTCCTAGCCTAAGACTTAAAAACCCCATACTAGAACTCAAAAAGGTCGAATGTATAACTCAAACATGAAGAAAGTATCACAAAAATCTTTAGCCGTTTATTAAGTGTGCTACAAGATAAATGTTAGTCGATAATAATCTTTAGGATATCGGATTTCCCCAAACTAATGGCAAGCAAAGGCTAGGAAGCTCGAGTGGACCGGGACAAAACACCAAACACGAGAGTCTTCAGAAAAGTTAGGATCAATCCTGTAAAAAATCATAAGTACAAACAACAAACACAAAGAACGGAAGAGTACAAGCCTCTTCACAACACATTAGAAACTAGAAAGAAAATTGGAAAATGGATAAGCATAGGGTGCCTCCCACGAAGCGCTTTGTTTTTGGTAACCGAGTCACATAGCTTGACTCGATCCCTGAATTCATTCGTCCTTAAGGAGAGTGTGGAGATCCTGGACTTCCTTTAGTGGTAAATCCCCTTTGAAGTAATGCTTCACACGATGACCATTCGCCTTAAAGTTGGGACCATCGGGTTGAGATAACTCATTGGTTCCGTATGGAAAAACTTTGGTGATGGTGAAAGGTCCTGACCAACGAGTTTTAAGCTTTCCTGAGAATCACAACATGATATATCTTTCTTTTCAGCTTATTTTAAATGTCTTTAGCTTATTATAATTTTGTTTCTTGTAACCTTTAAAGTTTAATGCAAGTTGAAAGTTTCTAAGTAATCCTACCTCTGTCTTTGATTCCTAATTTACTTGTTGTTTAAAAGCTCTTTTAAGCCTTTAAGAAAAACTCATAAGCTGTGTTTAACTTAAAGTTATGAAAGCTTTTTAGCTTGTTGTAGCTTAAGCCTTATTTCACTCAAAAATATAAAAAAAAGAGAGAATCAAGAAGCTGCCAAGCAATTCAGACAGGAGCAAGGTTAATTATGGATGGCCCTTGGTTTAGAGCTTTATGGTAAGCACTTAGAGTTTACGACAATTAATACTTTTATAAAACTATTTTTATAAAAGTTACTATTCATGACAGAAAGTTATATTTTTGTAAACCTCATAAAAATATAGAACTTTCAAATACGAGAACGTCCTCGAAAGAATCATTAAAAACGGAGCTATAACGAATAAAATACGACGTTTACGGGTTTTACGACAATTAAATCGATAAAAATATACCTAAGGTCTGATGTGAACAGTAATTTTTACTGTTCACCAGTAGGTCCGAAATCCAAAAATATCAATTTATGATAACTCGTCTTGATACGAAAAGATGGACATAAGAAACGCAAGAATCGGGTTTAAAACGCGAAAGTTACGCCAGTTTTACTAAACGGTAATTATAAACGTTTTAACTTATTAAACACAATTTTTCCAAAACCATTAGTTGGTGATTGAGCTATATAGAATATTATGTGGTTATCAAAGTACTATATTACTAGGGAGTTTCATAATGAGGCCTCTTCGGATGGCGTTTCGACGAGTTGTTGGATTTACGATTTAAAGTGTCCTAACTCCTCGAACGTCATGTCATGACCTCTTTAATTATGATAGCCCGAACGATAGTACGATGTAACAACTTTAAGATTATATTCAATATTGTAAGATTAAGTACTCGGTACTTACACGACCTTAATTTAATTAGGTTGCATTTGATCAATTCGCGTGGCGCGTTATTTGTGATACACTTGGCATTACTCACTCAAGGTGAGTTCATAGCCCCACATTTTACATGCTTTTGTTTTACAAAGTTTTTGGGGTGAAAAACATGCAATGCTTTACAATTGGACACAAGTGGTTAAGTTTCATGTTATGATTACGTGTTGCCTAAGTAGCGATAACCCATATCTGAGCCCATTATCATGAACTGTTAATTGTGAGCGCGAATGTTATTAATAGATCTATTGGGTTTGACAACCCCGTTCGGGTGATTAGCTATCACTAGACAAACGAACGTATACCATGTCGAATAAAGGATGTTGCGGGTTAGAACATCATCACGGGCAATGTAGGCCATTAATTTGGTATTCATACACGTCAAGCTTCAGTGTCATGAGCTTAGAGCAACGTAATTACATTTATATGATATCTGCATCTGTTGCATTATCATACACTTGGGGAAATCTTGTGGTCCTACAATATATGATTTATCAAACCTATGAATTCACCAACATATTGTTGACGTTTTAAAGCAATGTTTTTCAGGGGATCAATAAGCACAAGGTGCGATGGATACATTGGTGGTTTTGATTTGGATGTCTTGCATTAAAGATTTTGTCGCATTTCATTTTGTTATCTGTTATGGGCTGAAAATCTTTGTATTTGATTAAGTGAACAAGTTAAGCTACGGGCTTATGTAACAATGACTTTGTTAAATCCAATGTATCGTTTTCAAACGACTTTTTGGTCGTTCTATATATCTCTTGTGTTGTTGATTCATGAAGTAACACGCCCCGGACCCATATTCCGCTGCGACCCAATTTGGGGGTGTTACACATAACCATAATGAGCATTATTTCCACACAACTCATACAAGTAAGTCTCAAACTAGAGTTGTGGAGGGTAGGTGAGAACACTTGGAGAAACATTGAAAGAATGAGGTTTGGAATCATAAATGAATGAATTCTCATCTTCATAATTGCATGTAGGATGAACACTTGGCAAAGTCTGTGGGAGCTCATTAATGGTTTGATTGCATTGTTCTGGATTAGAGATAATCGGAACTTTTGGTGGACAATTATAACCAATATGAGCACCGTTCCCACAAGACTTGCAAGTACATTGTTGACAAAAGATACCGTCTAACAAAGCACCACATTTGTAACAACAATTGTGGTTAATTTGTAGAGGACTTTGCGAAGAATTTACACCGGTGTCTTGATTGAAGACGAATGGCTCTTGAGGCGCACTAACAATGTTAGTGTTGTTTTTGGATGTCTTGGAGGTGTTTAGAATTTTGTTTTCATCATGAATTGTATTCCAACCTTCATTAAAACACTTTCGCACAAAAACACAATGTTGACAATATGAACCATCAACCGGGTTTCCACAAGTTGCACAATTTTGAGGAGGTTTAGGAACAAGAATTTTGTCTTCAATTCCTCCTTTTGAATAACAAAAATCTGCAGTGTACAAAGCTCCACAAGTCATGCATTCCTTAATCGAGAAGAGAGGGTTCAAACGATGATCGAGTGACGCCATAAGAATTAAACAATTTAGAGGGTTAAGGAAAAGAATTAAATGGATAAGAAGAAAAAGAAGATTATTTTTGGTTTTTAATCTAATTTTAACGGACAATGAGATAGACAACTTGAACCAAATAATCAAACTTACTTCACGGTAGCTCTTAAAAATTTTACTTTTTAAGGTGAGCCGTACCTCGTAAATGACACAAATGGCAAGTTTTTGAATCTTTTATTCGAGTTGGGAACTTATTATGGATAATACCTCAATTGAAGGTATTATTTGTTGGTGTTCTTTTACCAACTTTGTTTATTTTTTAAATTGAAAGAGCAAATATTTTTGTATTTTTGTTTTTAATCTTCTATTTATACTAAAAAGAAAAGAAAAATATTTTTTACTTTTTATTTTTTATATATTTTTTTTTTGATTTTCTTAAAAACGTAACTTTCGAAAACAAAAGGTTCTTCAAAACACGATCAACAAACTTCAAACGAAAGAATCTTAATCACAAATCCCTGGCAACGACGCCAAAAATTTGATACGTAACTTTAAAAATATATAATACTATGTAATACTATGGAGAATTACCAATTTACCCTTGAGGACAAAGGTGAAAAGGAAACTCTTCAAAATATATATAATATAATATAATACGTATCTTAACCGGGAAGTATGATTTTCTGGGTCGTTTCCCCAACGACTTGTGAAATTGAGACCGCGTTTGATGCTTGGACAATGATTTGAATGGGATACAAAGTTTGATTCGATTTTCTACTTCTACAAATTAAAATAAGCAAATGATAACAATTAAGAATGAAAACAAACAACGGGAATTTAAATTTAAACGCAAAACGTGAACCTTAAACGGAAGCTACAAACCCTAAATTTATAAAATTAAACCTAAATTGAGTTTTTCTTTCTAAATGGACTCTATTTGACTAAAAAGTAAGTTTAAAGAAAACTAGAACAAAAACGGAGTTAAAATGAGCGTTAAAATACGAAAAAACGATAATGAGAACGAATCCCGTCCTTTAGAAAACAAAATTTTGCAATTTAGACCCTACGAAAGCAAAACTAATTTTCCTATGAACTTTACGATAAAAGTAAATTTTCTAAAAAAGATTTATATTTTTTTTCTATTTTTTATGATTTTTTTAAGTTTTTAATGAAAATAAATGATTAAAAATACTAAATAAACTCTAAAAATTCTAAGACATTCATTACGGATATCGTTGAGTCCGACTGTATGTAGAAGAATCGTTTGTACATTCGACGTTCAACGGATTGATGATCAGAGTTGCGTCATGGTTATACCTAGGCGTTCAACGGATGATGCCTGATATTATTGGTTATACAATTGGCTGTTTAAACGGATGAGTCGATATGCTATGGTTATACATTACACGTTCAACGAATGAGTCGATATGGTATCGTTGTACATTAGACGTTCAACGGATGAGACGAGATGCTATGGTTGTACATTAGACATTTAACGGAAGAGTCGATATGATATCGTTGTACATTAGGCGTTCAACGGATGAGTCGATATGGTATCGTTGTACATTAGAACGTTTCAAACGATGAGTCGATATGGTATCGTGTTACATTAGGCGCTCAACGGATGAGGTCGATATGGTACGTTTTGTACATTAGACGTTTAAAGGATGAGTCGAGATGCTATGGTTGTACATTAGATGTTCAACGGATGAGTTAATATGGTATCTTTGTACATTAGGTGTTCAACGGAAGAGTCGATATGGTATCGTTGTACATTAGACGTTCAATAGATGGAAAGTAGAGATGCTTAGAGTTGCTACATTAGACGTTCAACAGACGAGTCGATATGCATCGTTTGAAACATTTAGTCATTCAACGGATGAGTCGAGATGCTATGGTTATACCTTAGGCGTTCAACGGATGAGTCAATATGCTATGGTTATACATTAGGCGTTTAACGAATGAGTCGATATGCTATGGTTATACAATACATGTTCAACGGATGAGTTGATATGGCATCGTTGTACATTAGACGTTCAACGGATGAGTCGAGATGCTATGGTTATACCTTAGGCGTTCAACGGATGAGTCAATATGCTATGGTTATACATTAGGCGTTTAACGGATGAGTCGATATGTTATGGTTATACATTACATATTCAATAGATGAGTCAATATGGTATCATTGTACATTAGATGTTCAACGGATGAGTCGAGATGCTATGGTTATACATTAGGCATTCAACGGATGAGTCGATGTGCTATGGTTATACGTTAGGCATTCAACAAATGAGTCAATATGCTATGGTTATACATTAGACATTAACTATTAGTCGAGGCTGCCATGGTTAAATTAGAATTCAATGGATGAGTCTATATGGTAGCGTGTTACATTAGGCGCTCAACGATGGGATAGTCGATATGTATTGTTGTACAATTAGCGTTCAACAAATGAGTCGAGATGCTATGGTTTACATTAGGCATTCGTACGGTGAGTCGAGATGTATGTTGTACCATTAAACATTTAAAGGAATGAGAGTAGTGATGCTATATGGTTATTATACATTAGACGTTCAACGGATGGTGGATATTGTAGCGTTATACATTAGCGTTCAAGGATGAAGTCGATTTATAGGTATATCGTGTGTACACATTAGACATTTCAAAGATGAGTCGAGATGCTTATGGTTTGTACATTAGACCGTTCAACGGATGACGTATGATATGTATTGTTGTACATTAGGCTGTTTAACGGAGTGAGTCGATATAGCCTATCGTCTGCTTGCTACATGTAACCGTTCAACGGATGAGTTCTCGGTTATGTTATGTTATAAATTAGGCGTTCAACGGCTCATGAAGCTCGACTATAGCTTTCGTGGTAGCAGTTATACGTTCAACGGATGAGTCGAGATGCTATGGTTGTAGATTAGACGTTCAACGGATGAGTCAATATTGTATCGTTGTACATTAGGTGTTCAACGAAGAGTCGATATGGTATCGTGGTTAACATTTGCACGTTAGAACAGAATGAGTCGAGCATGCTTATGGTTTGTATCATTTAGACGTTTCAACGGTTTTAGCTCTGATTCTACTATAGTAGTCGAGTTCGTACGTTAGACACTTCATACGAATGATGTCGTAGACTGCTATGGTATATACTTATGAACGGTTCAACAGATGCAGTTCATAGTATGCTATGGTTATACACTTAGGCGGTTTAACGAATGTAGGATTTGTTATGTTTATACTCATTAAATGTTCATAGATGAGTCCGATATGGTATCATTCCGCTACATGTAGATGTTCAACCGGATGATAGTTACGAGATGCTATGGTTCTTATACATTAGGATTCAACGGAATGAGTCGATGTGCTATGTTATAACGTGGAGGCAGTCAACAAATGGAGCAAAATACTATGGTTATTACATTTGACGTTTAAAACTAATGAGATCGAGCTGCTATGGTTTATACATTAGACGTCAATGGAGGAGTCTATTATTGTATTGATTGATACATTAGGTTTTCAACTGGTAAGATGTCAAATTATGGTATCGTTGTAACACTTAGACGTTCAACTAGGTGGAGTACGAGATGAATATTGCGTTTTGATACCTTATGACGTTCAAATCTGATGAGTTCTGATTATAGTATCGTTGATACCATTCAGACGTTCAAACAGATGAGTCGTGATGCCTAGGGGTTTAATACCTTAGAGCGTCTTTTCACAAGGACCTGAGTTTCTATATGCTATGGTTATAACATCTAGAGTTAACGCGTAATGAGATGATCGATTCATATGTTATGGTTCTATCTAACTTTCACGTTCAACGGATTGAGTCGACTTATTGCGTATCGTTGTCCATTAGACGTTCAAACGGATGAGTCGATGATGCTATGGTTGCTGACATTTAGGACATTCAACGGGATAAGTCGATATGATACGTTAGTAAATTAGGCGTTCAAACGCGATGAGCGCTTCGATATAGTTCGTTGCTACATTAGACGGTTTAACGATGAGTCCAATATGGTATTCGTTGTAACTTAGCGTTCAATGGATGGAGACTATATGCTCATGGTATTAATACATTTTGGGTTTAACGGATGCGTTCGATATGTTTACTATGGTTATACATTACATGTTCAATGGATGGTCGATATGGTATGTTGTACATTAGGCGTTCAATGATGCGTCGGATGCTATGCGTTTATACATTGGGCATTAAATAGATGAGTCGATGTACTATGAATATACGTTAGGCATTAAACAATGTGCTCAATATGTTGTGGTTCTACATTAGTGTTCAACTGATGAGTCGAGCTGCTAAGCGTTATATCATTAGCCTGTTCAAGAGGATGGAGTCAATATTGGTATCGTTATAAATTTGGCCGTTTAACAGATGGAGTCGCTATGTATTGTTGACATTAAACGTTCAACGGATGAAGGCAAGATGCTATGCGTTATACAATTAGGCGTTCATACGGAATGAGATCTGTGATGTTAGATGGTTTTGTACATGTAAATCGTTTAACGAGTTCTGCTTATGACGTTGAGAGCTATGGTGTATACCTGTTAGACGTTCACGGATGAGTGAGATCTGTATCGTGCTATCATTAGGCTGTTTCAACGGCATGAGTTCTGAGTTGGTATAATTGTTACATTTAGTACATTCAACGGATGTTTGAGTCAAGATGCTATGGTTTGTATCAGTAGATGCGTTCAGAAACGATGAGTCGATATGAAACTATGTTATACCGCATTTCGGTCGTTTAATGGATGACGTCGATATGGTATCGTTGCTACATTTAGACGTCAAAGGATGAGTCGATATGGTATCGTTATCATTAGGCGTATCAATGGATGATGTCGACTATAGTGAATGGTTGTAGCATTGTACCGTTTTTCAACGGAATGTTGTCAAGATGTCTATGGTTGGTTGATTACGACATTTCAACGGTATTTGATGTCATATTGTATTGTATTTACATTATTTATTTTTTTTTTTCTGTTCTTTTTTCTTTCTTATTGTATAAATATCACATACAATAGGTGTTCAACGATTCGAGATCCTTCATATGGTATCGTTGTACAGTATGACGTTCATACAGAATGATGTCGAATGCTATAGCGTCTCTACATTAAGACGTCACGGTTATGCAGATCGGAGGAATGCTAATGGTTATACCTTAGGCGTTCAACGGCTGTTATAGATGATACAGTGTGGATTATGCTTTTAATTCCAATGTGTATAGCATTAGGCCGTTGTTTTGAAACGAGATGCGTCTATAAAATTGAGATTTCGATATTCTATGGTTATATTAATACAAAAGTTTTCCAACGGATTTCTTTATGATAATCCGAACATATGTGGTATCGTTGCTAAATTAGTGCATTCAATAGGATTGGTCGGACAGATTGTTATATGGTTTATATAATTATAGTTTAGGCATTTCCAAACGGATGATCGTGTTGTCCTATGGTTATACATTAGACGTTCAACGGAGCATTGATTGTCAATATTAATGTATTGGGTTGCTACAATTATCGTGTTCGCACTCGAAGAGCTCATTATATGGTTATCGTTGTACATATTAGTCGGTTTTACAGAATGAGTCTTCGAGATTGCTAATGGTTGCTACATTAGACTTTTCAACGTGAGTAGATGTCAGATTATTTGTATCGTTGTACAACTTTAGACAGGTTCGAACAGATGAAGTCGGAGATGCACTTTGGTTTATACCTTAGGGGCTAGAACTTGGGTAGTGAGTTCCTATATGTATGGTTATACTAGATTATGGGTTACAGATGTCAGTCGATATGTTATGGTTATTCATGACATGTCAACATGCGTTGAGTCGCCTCTTGGTATCGTTGTACATTAGCAATGTTCAACGGATGCAGTCGAGATGTATATGTTGTACAATTAAGCCATTCTAACTAACGGATTTATGAGATCTATATGATATCGTGTGCTACTATTAGGCGTTCAGAACGTTCATGAGTGTCAATTTAGATATCGTTGTAATTAGAACGTTTCGACTTGTGCAATGGTATTATGAAGTAACGCTCCCGGAAACACATTCCGCTGCGACCCAATTTTGGGGGTGTTACAAATATGGTATTGTTGTACATTAGACGTTCAACGGATGAGTCAAGATGCTATGGTTATACATTAGACGTTCAACAAATGAGTCGAGATGCTATGGTTGTACATTAGGCGTTCAACGGATGAGTCGATATAGTATCGTTGTACATTAGACGTTTAACGAATGAGTCAATATGGTATCGTTGTACATTAGGCGTTCAATGGATGAGTCTATATGCTATGGTTATACATTAGGCGTTTAACGGATGAGTCGATATGCTATGGTTATACATTACATGTTCAATGGATGAGTCGATATGGTATCGTTGTACATTAGGCGTTCAATGGATGAGTCGGGATGCTATGGTTATACATTAGGCATTCAATAGATGAGTCGATGTACTATGATTATACGTTAGGCATTAAACAATGTGTCAATATGTTGTGGTTATACATTAGACGTTCAACTGATGAGTCGAGCTGCTATGGTTATACATTAGACGTTCAATGGATGAGTCAATATGGTATCGTTATACATTAGGCGTTCAACAGATGAGTCGCTATGGTATTGTTGTACATTAAACGTTCAACGGATGAGTCAAGATGCTATGGTTATACATTAGGCGTTCAACGGATGAGTCGAGATGTTATGGTTGTACATTAAACGTTTAACGGATGAGTAGAGAAGCTATGGTTATACATTAGACGTTCAACGGATGAGTCGATATTGTATCGTTATACATTAGGCGTTCAACGGATGAGTCGATATGGTATCATTGTACATTAGACATTCAACGGATGAGTCAAGATGCTATGGTTGTACATTAGACGTTCAACGGATGAGTCGATATGATATCGTTATACATTTGGCGTTTAATGGATGAGTCGATATGGTATCGTTGTACATTAGACGTTCAACGGATGAGTCGATATGGTATCGTTATACATTAGGCGTTCAATGGATGAGTCGATATAGTAATGTTGTACATTGTACGTTCAACGGATGAGTCAAGATGCTATGGTTGTAGATTAGACATTCAACGGATGAGTCAATATTGTATCGTTATACATTAGGTGTTCAACGAAAGAGTCAATATGGTATCGTTGTACATTAGACGTTCAACAGATGAGTCAAGATGCTATGGTTGTACATTAGACGTTCAACGGATGAGTCGAGATGCTATGGTTATACCTTAGGCGTTCAACGGATGAGTGGATATGCTATGGTTATACATTAGGCGTTTAACGGATGAGTCGATATGCTATGGTTATATAATACAAGTTCAACGGATGAATCGATATGGTATCGTTGTACATTAGACATTCAAAGGATGAGTCGAGATGCTATGGTTATACATTAGGCATTCAACGGATGAGTCGATGTGCTATGGTTATACATTAGACGTTCAACGGATGAGTCAATATTGTATTGTTGTACATTAGGTGTTCAACGGAAGAGTCAATATGGTATCGTTGTACATTAGACGTTCAACAGATGAGTCGAGATGCTATGGTTGTACCTTAGACGTTCAACGGATGAGTCGATATAGTATCGTTGTACATTAGACGTTCAACAGATGAGTCGAGATGCTTTGGTTATACCTTAGGCGTTCAACGGGTGAGTCTATATGCTATGGTTATACATTAGGCGTTTAACAGATGAGTCGATATGTTATGGTTATTCATTACATGTTCAACAGATGAGTCGATATGGTATCGTTGTACATTAGACATTCAACGGATGAGTCGAGATGCTATGGTTGTACATTAGACATTCAACGGATGAGTCTATATGATATCGTTGTACATTAGGCGTTCAACGGATGAGTCAATATAGTATCGTTGTACATTAGACGTTTAACGGATGAGTCAATATGGTATCGTTGTACATTAGGTGTTCAACGGAAGAATCGATATGGTATCGTTGTACATTAGACGTTCAACAGATGAGTCGAGATGCTATAGTTGTACATTAGACGTTCAACGGATGAGTCGATATGGCATCGTTGTACATTAGACGTTCAACGGATGAGTCGAGATGCTATGGTTATATCTTAGGCGTTCAACGGTTGAGTCGATATGCTATGGTTATACATTAGGCGTTTAACGGATGAGTCAATATGCTATGGTTATACATTACATGTTCAACAATGAGTCAATATGCTATGGTTATACATTCGACGTTCAACTGATGAGTCGAGCCGCTATGGTTATACATTAGACGTTCAATGGATGAGTCGATATGGTATCGTTATACATTAGGCGTTTAACGGATGAGTCGATATGGTATTGTTGTACATTAGACATTCAACGGATGAGTCGAGATGCTATGGTTATACATTAGGCGTTCAACGGATGAGTCGAGATGTTATGGTTGTCCATTAGACGTTTAACGGATGAGTAGAGATGCTATGGTTATACATTAGTCGTTCAACAGATTAGTCGACATTGTATCGTTATACATTAGGCGTTCAACGGATGAGTCGATATGATATCATTGTACATTAGACATTCAAAGGATGAGTCGAGATGCTATGGTTGTACATTAGACGTTCAACGGATGAGTCGATATGATATCGTTGTACATTAGGCATTTAATGGATGAGTCGATATGGTATCGTTGTACATTAGACGTTCAACAGATGAGTCGATATGGTATCGTTATACATTAGGCATTCAACGGATGAGTCGATATAGTATCGTTGTACATTATACGTTCAACGGATGAGTCTAGATGCTATGGTTGTAGATTAGACGTTCAACGGATGAGTCAATATTGTATCGTTGTACATTAGGTGTTCAACGGAAGAGTCAATATGGTATCCTTGTACATTAGACATTCCACAAATGAGTCAAGATGCTATGGTTGTACATTAGACGTTCAACAGATGAGTTGATATAGTATCGTTGTACATTAGACGTTCAACGGATGAGTCGAGATGCTATGGTTATAGCTTAGGCGTTCAACAGATGAGTCGATATGCTATGGTTATACATTATGCGTTTAACGGATGAGTTGATATGCTATGGTTATACATTACACGTTCAACGAATGAGTCGATATGGTATCGTTGTACATTAGACGTTCAACGGATGAGTCGAGATGCTATGGTTGTACATTAGACATTTAACGGAAGAGTCGATATGATATCGTTGTACATTAGGCGTTCAACGGATGAGTCGATATGGTATCGTTGTACATTAGACGTTCAACGGATGAGTCGATATGGTATCGTTATACATTAGGCGTTCAACGGATGAGTCGATATGGTATCGTTGTACATTAGACGTTTAAAGGATGAGTCGAGATGCTATGGTTGTACATTAGATGTTCAACGGATGAGTTAATATGGTATCTTTGTACATTAGGTGTTCAACGGAAGAGTCGATATGGTATCGTTGTACATTAGACGTTCAATAGATGAGTCGAGATGCTATAGTTGTACATTAGACGTTCAACAGACGAGTCGATATGGCATCGTTGAACATTAGACATTCAACGGATGAGTCGAGATGCTATGGTTATACCTTAGGCGTTCAACGGATGAGTCAATATGCTATGGTTATACATTAGGCGTTTAACGAATGAGTCGATATGCTATGGTTATACAATACATGTTCAACGGATGAGTTGATATGGCATCGTTGTACATTAGACGTTCAACGGATGAGTCGAGATGCTATGGTTATACCTTAGGCGTTCAACGGATGAGTCAATATGCTATGGTTATACATTAGGCGTTTAACGGATGAGTCGATATGTTATGGTTATACATTACATATTCAATAGATGAGTCAATATGGTATCATTGTACATTAGATGTTCAACGGATGAGTCGAGATGCTATGGTTATACATTAGGCATTCAACGGATGAGTCGATGTGCTATGGTTATACGTTAGGCATTCAACAAATGAGTCAATATGCTATGGTTATACATTAGACATTTAACTGATGAGTCGAGCTGCCATGGTTATACATTAGACATTCAATGGATGAGTCAATATGGTATCGTTATACATTAGGCGCTCAACGGATGAGTCGATATGGTATTGTTGTACATTAGACGTTCAACAAATGAGTCGAGATGCTATGGTTATACATTAGGCATTCAACGGATGAGTCGAGATGTTATGGTTGTACATTAAACATTTAAAGGATGAGTAGAGATGCTATGGTTATACATTAGACGTTCAACGGATGAGTTGATATTGTATCGTTATACATTAGGCGTTCAACGGATGAGTCGATATGGTATCGTTGTACATTAGACGTTCAACGGATGAGTCGATATGATATTGTTGTACATTAGGCGTTTAACGGATGAGTCGATATAGTATCGTTGTACATTAAACGTTCAACGGATGAGTCGGTATGGTATCGTTATACATTAGGCGTTCAACGGATGAGTCGATATAGTATCGTTGTACATTATACGTTCAACGGATGAGTCGAGATGCTATGGTTGTACATTAGACGTTCAACAGATGAGTCGAGATGCTATGGTTGTACATTAGACGTTCAACGGATGAGTCGATATAGTATCGTTGTACGTTAGACCTTCAACGAATGAGTCGAGATGCTATGGTTATACCTTAGGCGTTCAACAGATGAGTCAATATGCTATGGTTATACATTAGGCGTTTAACGGATGAGTCGATATGTTATGGTTATACATTACATGTTCAATAGATGAGTCGATATGGTATCATTGTACATTAGATGTTCAACGGATGAGTCGAGATGCTATGGTTATACATTAGGCATTCAACGGATGAGTCGATGTGCTATGGTTATACGTTAGGCATTCAACAAATGAGTCAATATACTATGGTTATACATTTGACGTTTAACTAATGAGTCGAGCTGCTATGGTTATACATTAGACGTTCAATGGATGAGTCAATATTGTATTGTTGTACATTAGGTGTTCAACGGAAGAGTCAATATGGTATCGTTGTACATTAGACGTTCAACAGATGAGTCGAGATGCTATGGTTGTACCTTAGACGTTCAACGGATGAGTCGATATAGTATCGTTGTACATTAGACGTTCAACAGATGAGTCGAGATGCTAGGGTTATACCTTAGGCGTTCAACGGATGAGTCTATATGCTATGGTTATACATTAGGCGTTTAACGGATGAGTCGATATGTTATGGTTATACATTACACGTTCAACGGATGAGTCGATATGGTATCGTTGTACATTAGACGTTCAACGGATGAGTCGAGATGCTATGGTTGTACATTAGACATTCAACGGATAAGTCGATATGATATCGTTGTACATTAGGCGTTCAACGGATGAGTCGATATAGTATCGTTGTACATTAGACGTTTAACGAATGAGTCAATATGGTAGTATCGTTTTGTACATTAGACGTTCAACGGAATGTGTCGAGTCTGACTATGGTTATACCTTAGGCATTCAACAGTATGAGTCGATATATGCTATGGTTATACATTAGGCGTTTAACGGATGAGTCGATATGCTATGGTTATACATTACACGTTCAACGGATGAGTTGATATGGTATCGTTGTACATTAGATGTTTCACGGATGAGTCGAGATCTATGGTTATACATTAGCATTATCGGATGAGTCAATGTGCTTTGGTTATACGTTTAGGCATGGTCACATGTTATGATTCGATATGCTATGGTTATACATTAGGCGTATAACGGATGAGATCGATTATTGCTATGGTTATACAATTACATGTTTACACGGAATGAGACGATAGGTATCGTTGATACATTAGACGTTCAACGGATAAAGTCAAGATTGCTATGCGTCGCATTTTTCTCCGTTTTTCATTTAGTTTTTCTTTTTTTTTTACTTACTCTAAAACCCTCATAAATTCTATTATTTTTTTTATACATTAGGCATTCATGGATGAGTCGCTTGTGCTCATGGTATACCGTTAGAGATCAACAAATGAGTCAATATGCTATGGTTATACATTAGACGTTCAACTGATGAGTCGAGCGGCTATGGTTATACATTAGACGTTCAACGGATAAGTTAATATTGTATCGTTGTACATTAGGGTGTTTCAACGGAAGATCGATATGCGTATCGTTGTACATTGGAAGTCAATACAGATGAAGTCGAGATGCTCATGGTTGTACATTAGACATTCAATGGAGAATGAAGTAGATTATTAGTATCGTTATTCATTAGGACGTTCAACAGATGAGTCGAGATTGCTTATGGTTATTGCTTAGGGCGTTCAGCGGGATGAGTCAATATGCTATGGGTTATAATTAGGCGGGTTTAACGGATGACTCGAATATGCTATGGTTTTATACATAACTCTTCAACGGATGAAGTTCGATATGGTATCGTTTTAAATTAGACGTTCAACGGATGAGTCGATATGGTATCGTTGTACATTAGGGTTTAACGGATGAGTCGATATGGTATCGGTTGTACATTAGACGTTCAACGGATGAGTCAAGATGCTATGGTTGTACATTAGACGTTCAACGGATGAGTCAATATGGTATCGTTGTACATTAGGTGTTCAACGGAAGAGTCGATATGGTATCGTTGTACATTAGACGTTCAACAGATGAGTCGAGATGCTATAGTTGTACATGTTGTACATTAGACGTTCAACGGATGAGTCGATATGGCATCGTTGTACATTAGACGTTCAACGGATGAGTCGAGATGCTATGGTTATACCTTAGGCATTCAACAGATGAGTCGATATGCTATGGTTATACATTAGGCGTTTAACAGATGAGTCGATATGCTATGGTTATACATTACATGTTCAATGGATGAGTCGATATGGTATCGTTGTACATTAGGCGTTTAACGGATGAGTTGGGATGCTATGGTTATACATTAGGCATTAAACAATGTGTCAATATGCTATGGTTATACATTAGACGTTCAACTGATGAGTCGAGCTGCTATGGTTATACATTAGACGTTCAATGGATGAGTCAATATGGTATCGTTATACATTAGGCGTCTAACAGATGAGTCGCTATGGTATTGTTGTACATTAAACGTTCAACGGATGAGTCGAGATGCTATGGTTATACATTAGGCATTCAACGGATGAGGCGAGATGTTATGGTTCTACATTAAACGTTTAACGGATGAGTAGAGATGCTATGGTTATACATTAGACGTTCAACGGATGAGTCGATATTGTATCGTTATACATTAGGCGTTCAACGGATGAGTCGATATGGTATCATTGTACATTAGACATTCAACGGATGAGTCGAGATGCTATGGTTGTACGTTAGACGTTCAACGGATGAGTCGATATGATATTGTTGTACATTAGGCGTTTAACGGATGAGTCGATATGGTGTCGTTGTACATTAGACGTTCAACGGATGAGTCGATATGGTATCGTTATACATTAGGCGTTCAACGGATGGGTCGATATAGTATCGTTTTACATTATACGTTCAACGGATAAGTTGAGATGCTATGGTTGTAGATTAGACGTTCAACGGATGAGTCATTATTGTATCGTTGTACATTAGGTGTTCAACGGAAGTGTCGATATGGTATTGTTGTACATTAGACGTTCAACGGATGAGTCAAGATGCTATGGTTATACATTAGACGTTCAACAGATGAATCGAGATGCTATGGTTGTACATTAGACGTTCAATGGATGAGTCAATATAGTATCGTTGTACATTAGACGTTCAACGGATGAGTCGAGATGCTATGGTTATACCTTAGGCGTTCAACAGATGAGTCGATATGCTATGGTTATACATTAGGCGTTTAACGGATGAGTCGATATGCTATGGTTATACATTAGGCGTTCAACGGATGAGTCGATATGCTATGGTTATACATTAGGCGTTCAACGGATGAGTCGATATGCTATGGTTATACATTAGACGTTCAACTGATGAGTCGAGATGCTATGGTTATACATTAGACGTTCAACGGATGAGTCGATATGGTATCGTTATACATTTGGTGTTCAATGGATGAGTCAATATGGTATTGTTGTACATTAGACGTTTAACGGATGAGTCGAGATGCTATGGTTATACATTAGGCGTTCAACGGATGAGTCGATATGCTATGGTTATACATTAGGCGTTCAACGGATGAGTCGAGATGCTATGGTTATACATTAGACGTTTAACGGATGAGTCAAGATGGTATCATTATACATTAGGCGTTCAACGGATGAGTCGATATGGTATTGTTGTACATTAAACATTCAACGGATGAGTCGATATGGTATCGTTATACATTAGGCGTTCAACGGATGAGTCGATATGGTATCGTTGTACATTAGACGTTCAACGGATGAGTCAAGATGCTATGGTTGTACATTAAACGTTTAACGGATGAGTCAATATGGTATCATTCTACATTAGGTGTTCAACGGAAGAGTCGATATGGTATCGTTTTACATTAGACGTTCAACAAATGAGTCGAGATGCTATAGTTGTACATTAGATGTTCAACGGATGAGTCGATATGGTATCGTTGTACATTAGACGTTCAACGGATGAGTCGAGATGCTATGGTTATACATTTGGCATTCAATGGATGAGTCGATGAGCTAAGGTTATACGTTAGGCATTCAACAAATGAGTCAATATGCTATGGTTATACATTAGACGTTCAACTGATGAGTCGAGCTGCTATGGTTATATATTAGGCGTTCAATGGATGAGTCGATATGGTATTGTTATACATTAGGCGTTCAACGGATGAGTCGATATGGTATCGTTGTACATTAGACGTTCAACGGATGAGTCGAGATGCTATGGTTATACATTAGGCATTCAACGGATGAGTCAATGTGCTATGGTTATACGTTAGGCATTCAACAAATGAGTCAATATGCTATGGTTATACATTAGATGTTTAACTGATGAGTCGAGCTGCTATGGTTATACATTAGACATTCAATGGATGAGTCAATTTGGTATCGTTATACATTAGGCGTTCAACGGATGAGTCGATATGGTATTGTTGTACATTAGACGTTCAACGGATGAGTTGAGATGTTATGGTTGTACATTAAACATTTAACGGATGAGTAGAGATGCTATGGTTATACATTAGACGTTCAACGGATGAGTTGATATTGTATCGTTATACATTAGGCGTTCAACGGATGAGTCGATATGTTATCGTTTTACATTAGACATTCAACGGATGAGTCAAGATGCTATGGTTGTACATTAGACGTTAACGGATGAGTCGATATGATATTGTTGTACATTAGGCATTTAACGGATGAGTCGATATAGTATCGTTGTACATTAAACGTTTAACGGATGAGTCAATATGGTATCGTTATACATTAGGCGTTCAACGGATGAGTCGATATAGTATCGTTGTACATTAGACGTTCAACGGATGAGTCAATATTGTATCGTTGTACATTAGGTGTTCAACGAAAGAGTCGATATGGTATCGTTGTACATTAGACGTTCAACAGATGAGTCGAGATGCTATGGTTGTACATTAGACGTTCAACAGATGAGTCAATATAGTATCGTTGTACGTTAGACGTTCAACGGATGAGTCGAGATGCTATGGTTATACCTTAGGCGTTCAACAGATGAGTCGATATGCTATGGTTATGCATTAGGCGTTTAACGGATGAGTCGATATGCTATGGTTATACATTACATGTTCAACAGATGAGTCGATATGGTATCATTGTACATTAGACGTTCAACGGATGAGTCGAGATGCTATGGTTATACATTAGGCATTCAACGAATGAGTCGATGTGCTATGGTTATACGTTAGGCATTCAACAAATGAGTCAATATGCTATGGTTATACATTAGACGTTTAACTAATGAGTCTAGCTGCTATGGTTATACATTAGACGTTTAACGGATGAGTCAATATTGTATCGTTGTACATTAGGTGTTCAACGGAAAAGTCAATATGGTATCGTTGTACATTAGACGTTCAACAGATGAGTCGAGATGCTATGGTTGTACCTTAGACGTTCAACGGATGAGTTGATATAGTATCGTTGTACATTAGACGTTCAACAGATGAGTCGAGATGCTATGGTTATACCTTAGGCGTTCAACGGATGAGTCTATATGCTATGGTTATACATTAGGCGTTTAACGGATGAGTCGATATGTTATGGTTATACATTACACGTTCAACGGATAAGTCGATATGGTATCGTTGTACATTAGACGTTCAACGGATGAGTCGAGATGCTATGGTTGTACATTAGACATTCAACAGATGAGTCGATATGAAATCGTTGTACATTAGGCGTTCAACGGATGAGTCGATATAGTATCGTTGTACATTAGACGTTTAACGAATGAGTCAATATGGTATCGTTGTACATTAGGTGTTCAACGGAAGAATCGATATGGTGTCGTTGTAAATTAGACGTTCAATAGATGAGTCGAGATGCTATAGTTGTACATTAGACGTTCAACGGATGAGTCCAGATGGCATCGTTGTACATTAGACATTCAACGGATGAGTCGAGATGCTATGGTTATACCTTAGGCGTTCAACGGATGAGTCGATATGCTATGGTTGTACATTAGGCGTTTAACGGATGAGTCGATATGCTATGGTTATACAATACATGTTCAACGGATGAGTCGATATGGTATCGTTGTACATTAGACGTTCAACGGATGAGTCGGGATGCTATGGTTATACATT
>BQNB010099595.1:0-24889 GCA_026074375.1 Tanacetum coccineum | reverse complement strand
ATTGGTGGTAATCTAGGTAAGTCTTCAGGAAAGATTTCTGGAAAGTCCCGTACAGTCGGCACATCTTCGAATCGCTTCTCCTTCGACTCGTCTTTGTTTTCCTTCACCGTAACCTGCACGCCTTTACACATGATATAATGCTCAACGTTGATTTCTTCTCCTTGTCACTTTTGTCTCCTTGAACGATCAGAATTTCGTTTACGTAAGGAATACGCACTATCTTCTCGTCACAGACAATCACTGCATGATTCTTTGTAAACCAATCCATGCCAATGATAACATCGAAACTACCCAAATCTATGGGCATCAGGTCGATATTAAACGGATGTCCTAACAATCCTAATGCACAGCCTTTAAGCACAGTGTTGGTTTCTGAAGTTCTTCCGTCAGCTAGTTCGACAGCATAGCTAACGTCTAGGGCAGAGGGAGTAATATCTAACAATGCACTAAAACTATTTGATACGAAACTTCTATCGGCACCCGAATCAAATAACATATAAGCATGATGATCGTTGAGAAGGAACGTACCAGTGACAGTGTTGGAACCCGGGTTAGCGTCACCTCCTCCTAAGACATATGCTTTGCCTCTTGCATCAGGAACTCTTGCTTTGTTCCCACGATTTTGGTTCTTGACTTTGGGATAATCCTTTTGGTAATGTCCTTGTGCACCACACTCAAAACAAGTCACATCCCTCTGATTCACCATTGGACCTCTCTGGGTAGAAGTAGTGGAATTGGTAACCTTATAATTCTGGGTCAAATGCCTAATCTTGTTACACTTCCCACATCTTATAGTGCAAGGGCCTACATGATCAAGCTTACACTTGTTGCAGAAGGGCAAAGTACCTTCATACTCCTTCTTCTCATTGTTACCAACCATATAGGCTCTAGAAACATTCTGACCTCTAGTATTCTGTCATTTGAACGGTGGTTGTTGTCCATAATTGTTTTCATAGTTGTTGTTCAATCTTCTCTTATTCTCTGCATTTCTTACAACATAGCCCTTTAACTTTTGATCCATCAAGTTTTTGGCAATTCGAACAGCATCTTGTAGTCTTGTGGGTTCTACAACAATTACATTCCCTTGGATATTATCAAGAAGACCTCCAATGAATTTCTCCACCTGATCTTCCTCCCCGGGAACCATTTTAGTACACATCATGGTCAACTCTTGAAATCTTTGAGTATAAGCAGTCAAATCATTGTTCTTCACGGTTAAGTTCCACAGTTCAGTTTCCATTTTCTGAATCTCATTCCTTTGGCAGTACACTTTAGTCATTTGCTTCATGAGCTCTCTCCATAAGATGGAAAATGCAGCCTCTGTCCCAATAGTCCTCTTATGTGAGTTCCGCCAAGTTAGTGCATTGTCCAACAAGGTGCAAGTAGCATACTTAACTTGGGACTTCTCTGGGCAGTTGCTGATATGGAACACTGTTTCCATCTTCTCAAACCATCTTATCAATCCTACAACTCCTTCCGTTCCCTTAAAGTTGAGTGGTTGACACTTCATGAAGTCCTGGTAGGTGCATTCTCTAGCAACAGGTCTAGCACCTCTAACATTCTCATCTGGATTCTCATTTCTACCGTTTCCATTTCCACCATTTCCATTTCCACTGTCGCCATCACTGCCATTTTGGCTTTGGTTTTCAGTCTCGAGAGCATTGGCGGCACGGGTCGCCTCATGAGCAGCCAACGCTTCTTCCACACGTCGGTTAACGAGTTCTTCGATTGCTTCAGGGGTCATACCGGAGCGAGTGATAGTCATTGTTCTACATCACAAGACACAACCCATGGTGAGATTTTGAAACGAATACACTATCATTAGATAACGATAATTTAATACATGCTATGAAATAAAATATAATTACAACACGATTGCCAGAACGAATAAATAACAATATAGATAAATAAGCGAGAGAGTCAAAACAAGCTTTTCATTTCATGAATAAAAGCATAATTCGGTTACAACCAAAATCCAAAATAGGTACATGATCCACAATTATTTCTACTGCTAACATCTAGACCTAACCATCAGTCTAGTGTCCTACATGATCATGGTACTGCTAGTCTAAGGGCGAAAACCCAAACGTCTCTCAACATATGACTCCAACCTCCTAAGTCTCCCTCGAGTATCATCACGATCCTTACGAATCTGATGAAACTCCTCCTGTGAAAGGGACATAAAAAGACGAAGGCTGTTCACACGATCCCTCTCAATATCCAACATAGCACGAACCTTGAGGTTCTCCAACTTGAAGCTATATATCCTCTCGGCTATCCTAGCTCTGTCTCTGCTAGCTATCAACTGATCAGCCTCAAACCGGCTTTGAGCACTCTCAATCCCGACAATCCTATCAATACTAACCTTAGACATGTGATGGTAAAAGTCACGCACAACATCATCCTAGTCAATCGACATATCCTCGAATGACCTAATAATGCCATCCCTAGTGCCAGACGAATCAGAAGAATCCTCTCCAACTGGCTCTACAATCTCCTCCTCAACTATCAGTGCGGACATCGGGTCGACACCTACCTCAGTCGTGTCTCCAGCGCTGGTGTCAGCCTCATACTCCTCTGTATCATCCCTGACATCCCTAGGGTCAATCTCAACATGATCTCTAACATCATCCCCATCACCAATACCTAACTCCATATCAACCCTAGTCTCTATAGGACCAACCTCGGCATCCTCCTCTATACTAGCCTCAAACGAATATGAATCTCTGAACCTCTTATGAGGTGGTAAGAGACCAGCACGGGTAGGAGCTAATGATCCCATAACTAGCGTAGATGATGGTACAGAATCAACCGGGGATCTACATCTCTTACGAGATGGTCCAGCAGAATGTGAAGATGAATACAGGGGTCTCTCCGATAAATCTCCTGATGATGACTCTGATGTAGTCGATGGATACAAAGTAGATAATGGAGTAGCACACCAACGACGAAATGCCTCACTACGTCGTGGTGCTCTCCTCGGAGGGTAACACAATCTGGGTGATACATCTCTAGTCGAAGATCCAGAATGAGCCTGATCTGATGCATCTAAACTTGAAGAATGAACTGGCGAAGAATCCGAAGATGAACTGGAAGAAGATGAGTAATGGTCCGAAGAATGAGGTAATGCATGCCTCGATGCTAATCTACGAGCTGGTAAAGGTCCAACTCTCTTCCTTGCAGTCAACAACTTACGCGGCCCGTTAAGATGGGTGCGGTAAGGTCGACCAAAAGGAATAGCCTCCCCGGGTCGGATAAGAATCGCTGACCGTCGACGAATCCCGGGCGGGGCAGTAACAGGAGCAATAGGAAACTCAGATGATGATGATGGACGTGTTGTTACCCTGCTCCTCCAACGAGCAACGGTAGCAACATAAGGGTCCTGCGATGGTGGTCCATCAGAAGAATCAGGAGCCTCAGAAGAATCGGTGCATAAGAATGGTGAAATAGCTGGTAGCGGGGAAATGTGCTCTAGTGAAGACATCTCATCTGGTGAATCAGAATCAGAACCCGAATAGGAAACCAAGTCACACAATTCAGTGGGTGAAGCGACAAGAGTCGTCTCAACCACAGGAGCAGCATATGAAATAACAGGAGCAATAATTGAAGTCTCTAGAGCAACCATAGAAGTAGAAGGAATAACAGTCGGAATATCACCAAAAAGAATAACCTGAGAGGGCGGTGATCCCACACTCTCATCCGAAGAATCAGAAGAAATAGTGATAGCTGAAGCTGCCATGATTTGCACAAGCAAAAGTTTATATAAATCTCCTTTATATGAAACTATGCAAGGCATAAAGAAATGATGAAATGAATGGCAAGGTAAATATGGTAATATATAGTAATCTCAAGTATATATAGAAATCTGATATATATGTATAGCAAGGATAGATAACACATAAGCACAGATAAAGGCACATAGGATCACATACTGGTTATAGACCAGACCTAGTATAACTACCTGGTTCTCTATAACCTTGGCTCTGATTACCAATCTGTTACACCCCAGATGGGGCCTGGACGGAATATGTGTCTGAGGGCGTGACGTCATAACAATCCGAACACAAAGCAATAAAGAACGACCACTAATCATGGACGTTTGAAAAAGTTTACTCGTCGTATAAAAGAAAATAAATTTAAGTTTTACAACCGATCATAAGAGAGTTAAATGTAGCGGAAGCATAACAAAGTTTTGATAATGACAACGAGTATATAATAGATAAGTTTTGAAATTGGCGAAGTCACATAGAACATAGACTCCATTTCGCATCAAGAATTAATCCAAGCTAAGCACTTGAGAAACATGTTTAAAACATCAACATAATGTTGGTGAATTCATAGGTTTAAGTTAGTACAAGAGTAGACCAGAAGATTTCAAAACGCATGCGACTACTATAACAGATACATCATCACATAAAAAGTATTTACTGTTAAGCTAAGCTTATGACACCGATGCTAATAAAGTAGGGCATATCATATCATGGCACATAGTATTCCTGCCCTTAACTGGTGTCCCAAACTAAAGACCACCACAATGTACAATCGACATGACATATATCCGTTTGTTCTTCGTTAAGTGGAACCAAAGCGGATAGGGATAATTAGACCCAATAGATCTATTTACACATTCGCGCTCACTTAACCAAACCAATTGGCCATAGGTGACTAACGGTTCATGATAGTTCGAGAAATAGTGGTTTGTAGCAAAACTTAGGCAATACATAAACATGTAAAACTCACGCTAAGAACTTGTGTCTAATTTTAAAAGCAAACAATGTTTCTCACCCCAAAGTATAAAGCATTTAAAAATAGGTAAAATGTGAGGCTATTAACTCACCTTAAGCAAGGATAAGCGATAATCACAACAACGATGATGATATAAGGAGGTCTAGCCGCGACCTAGATTAAATATGGGTATGACTTAGCATTCGGCATAGTAAACAAGTAAAGCATCTATGTTCATCATTTAAAGCATCCAAGTATGTTTGCGTTTTAGTAAAAAGTTACTATTTATAGAAACCTTTCCTTTTTAGGAAAGTTTTTAGTTTTAAAATGTTAATAGCGTCCCCTATTTTCTTATGTTTCCATATTTTACAAATCGCTTAAACAAATCCTAAATCGCCTAACTTTATGTTTAAATCGCTTAAATGTCCATTCCGTACCATTTTTAATAATCCTACTTTTTATTAAGATCGGCATCTCAAATAACCTTTCATGACATTTCTAGTTGTTCTAACTAATTACCTAACATTCCTATACGTTTCGCTTGCATTTAAAATGTCCAAAATCGTCCGAAAACCTATTTTACTATTCACATCAACAAGCTTT
Organism: Tanacetum coccineum; assembly: GCA_026074375.1. Classification (NCBI taxonomy): domain Eukaryota; kingdom Viridiplantae; phylum Streptophyta; class Magnoliopsida; order Asterales; family Asteraceae; genus Tanacetum; species Tanacetum coccineum. Next base: position 19,561 of record BQNB010099595.1, on the reverse strand, counting down.
TTAAGGTGTTTCGCCGAAAAATGTTCAAGTTTCATTTGGCCATAACTTGGTCGTTTTAAGTCCGATTTTAAAGTGCGATATGTGAAAAACTATCTACTCGAAACAAGCTCTTCAAAAACTACTTTTACGCCTAATGAAAACATTTTTAGGTCACTCAAAACCTCAAAACCATTTCGGGACAGCAAGGGTGTTTTACCTAAATGCGACCAAAAATCAACCCAACTCGCATATTAGTGCCTAATCTAGCCCTAATCTTTATTCACCAATAACCAACCAACAAAACTAAACCCTAATCCAACCTAATCTCTATTGTTGCAACTCTCATCAACCCTCAATCTCACCAAGAACATGATATAAAACATAAACATAAAGTTGTAACAATTTTTACTTCCACTTTATAAAAGATGACAAAATATTAATTTATTTCTTTTGTAAAAATAACACAAACACATGGATCTTTATGAACAAACATAGATCTATAAAGATAATAGATGAAACCAAGCAAAGATCAAGGAAGACTTACAAATCAAGAAGAACAAGTAGTGAAAACACAAGATCTATACCCAAGAACTATAGATCTATAAAAACCCCAAATAATCTTGCAAACCCTAATTTTATAAATCTTGAAAAACCTTGAAATTCAACCAACCAATACTTGGATCTACCTTAGGTAACCTTAGAAATGAACTTAGAATGATTGGATCTTGATAGAAATCAAAAGTTATGAATGTGTTTGTGTGTGGGTTGTGTGTCGTGGCCAAAGAGGGAGAGGAAGAGAGATGTGTGAAAATTTTGTGGCTAGTGAAATGAGTTATAACCCTAAGTTGTGATATCACATGGTATTTATAGGATATGTGTTAGGGTTTTGGGTGAATTTTGGACTAGTAAGTGACCAACACACACCAAAGGGGTGTGCCCTTGTGGTTTCGGCCGAACCATGGTCACAAGGACCATTGTGGTTCAAAAATTTGGTCCATGGTTCCTATAATATCATAACCTTGAATTTTCTAAGTCAAATGGTCCAAGCTTGCATGTGATGTGTAAGGGATGGCATGCATGCAAGTTACTAGGCAACAAAAATGTCATTTTCCTTCACATGCATGGTAAGTTTTCAAATTTTGAGTTAGTGGAGCATAAATGATTTAATTTCAAGTCCAAGCTTGTTCACAAGCAAAAATTTCGTGTGTAGGGGGAGGGCATGAGTATGATCACGAAATTTTTGACTTAGTGTATAAGATTATCGATAACTTGAGTTTACACGAAAAGATTTCGAGTTTCCGGGGTTCCGTTTGGTCAAAAACGCAAAAAACGCAATTTAAGAGATAAAACCCTAAAATTAATATCGGAAGTGATTAAAAATCACAAAACACTCAGGAAAGTTAAAATATCTCATATTAATCCTAAATTAATTAATAACAGATGCCGGAACGCGTCCGATGACGTTTTTTAGTTTTACGCAGTTTAACTTCCCGGTAAACTGTCAGATTTAAACGTAACGTATAAAATTCAAAATAAATGGTCGAAATGGGTCAGAATACTAACCGGGAATTTACGGGGCATGACAATTAGGATGTTGTAGGTTAGAACATTATTCACGAGCAAATATTGGCAATATATTGCATTCACACATGTCAAGCTTCAGTGTCATGAGCTTAGGAAAAAGTAATTACTTTTTATGATGTTTGCATTTGTTGCTTAATCATACACTTGGAAATCTTGCGGTCCTACTATTGATTTAGATAAACCTATGAATTCACCAACTTTATGTTGACATTTTAAGCATGTTTCTCTCAGGTCAATAAGGCACGAGGTGCCAAGATACATTGGGGGCCACTCTTTGGAGAGTCAGTACTAAAGATTTGAGGCGTATTACATTTTGGGAACATTTGTTATAAACCAAAATCTTTACTTATATTGTCAAACAATTTGAAGCCATAAGCTTATGTAATGAACAAATATTTTGTTAATCCAATGTATCTTTTCAAAACGACACATTTAGTGGTCGTTCTCATATCTTGTGCTATTGATCTATGAAGTAACGCCCTTGGATATTCAATATTACGCTGCTACCCAAATTTGGGGGTGTTACACCCATCATCGGAGTGTGATGACAAACCCATAGGAGGACCCAAAGAAGAAGAAGCCAACTATGCCTACAAAGGATATCGAGGAGGCGGATATCGAGGAAACTAGTACGGTAGAACATTTGAAAATTGGCGTAACCGGTAACCACGTCACGACAACCGTATCTCACACCCCGTGATGACAATCACTGAAGCCCTCTTCCGACATTCGAAAAGAAATTCGAAGACTCCGACTTCGAAAAAACCATGTGAGAGTTCATGGTTGCTCAAAAACCGTCAAATGACTTTTTCAAAAACCATTTCTTCAATCTCAAAACCAAGGTAGAATAAGGACAAAAGAATCACCAAGTTGCGATTCAAGACCTTGAAACAAAGTTTGGTCGACTCTTCGACCAATGCTCCACAAGACCAACTGGTTTACTCCCAAGTAGTACCCAAACCAACCCAAAACCTAACCCAACAAATGACAAACCTTACCGCCCGCCATCCGCTCAAAATGAGCATGTGAATGCCGTATTCACACGAAGTGGTAAGACATATGATACACCAGTCAACCCGAAAGCCAAACCGCCATCATCCACGATGATAGTGAAGATGAGGCTAACAGGGCCAAAAAATAAGTAGAATCGTCTTCTTCCAAACAAACTAAATCTGATCCACCACCGCTCAAGGCGTATAAACCAAAAATTCCATACCCTTAACGCCTACGCAAAGAAAAAATGGAAGAACGGTATGCCAAGTTCATTGATCTAATCAAAGAAGTTAAGATCAACGTACCCCTCGTTGATGTCCTAGCTGGCATGCTCAATTACAGAAAGTTCTTAAAAGATCTTGTGAGCAAGAAAAGTAAAATGGAGCAAATCTATGTTGCCTTTTTGAATGAAGAATGCTCCGCCATCGTTCAAAACAAGCTCCCGCCTAAACTAGGTGATCCTGGAAGCTTTGCGATCCCATTTACCCTGGCGAACTCTGTAGCCTTGGCCGATCTTGGCGCAAGCATCAACCTAATGCCATATTCGTTGTACGCATCTCTCTTTGAAAATACCTTGAAACCTACGAGGACGAGTATCCGCTTAGCCAATCATACTTACCAATACCCAATGGGAGTTGCTGAGAACATGCTCATCCAAGTTGGAAAATTTGTTTGTTAGGGTAAAAGACAATAGTGCTCTATATACTCTCTAAAATGATTCATTATGTTTAATTAACAAAATTTTGATTCATGTTGGTGAATTTAGTCAATCATTAGATTTAATATTCATCACATTTTTAAAAAATATGACTGGCAACTGGATATGTACAGTTAACCCCGGTTTCAGTTGACTTTTAGTCAATAAAGGTCATTTTTATATCTTAACCAAACCTGATCCATTACTTATCTAACCCGGTTTGAGTTGAATTTTTTTACCCGACCCACCGCAACTCCATTCTTCATCTTTTTCTCTTACAATATATTTAATAGTCTAAAACCAAACTAACTTCATATAAGTATATAACTCATGCGATACATCTTTTCAACGACTTCATCTGGCATGCCATGTTAACCAACCCATATATTTTCTTCCATCACCGAATCCAATACCTTTCTCGATACACAACCGCTTCCTCAAATTGGAACAACGATGGAACAACGATGGCAGAGTAGCATCAATCTGTAAAAAGCATGGTTTTTTAGCACTTGGTTGCGATGACGACAGAGCTCATATGCTAATGATGTTGATGAATATGGGTTATGATGGGTTATGATGGTCGATGAATATGGGTTATGATGGTCGTTGGTGAATATGCCGATGATGTTGAGGATGTTGACGGCACTTGGTTATGACGACCAGACCCATGTTGCAACCTGACGTCCCATTTGATTTGAAGACCAAAGAAAGAAAGATCAAGTCTTTGGATTAGTCAACTCTCTCCATTTAATTCTCACAAGATCAGATCAAGTCAAAGAAACATAAAATGTGGATAAATATTATAGTAAAATATCATTTAATTAAATTCTAAGCGGCTTAAATCGCATGGTTCATAATGAATCATTTTTTAATTTGATATGCATAATGAATTATTTTAAAGTGTACATAGAGCATTCTTGTCTTTTACCCTATTTCGTTATCCTACAAATAGAGGAAGATGACAAAGTCCCTCTCATTTTAGGAAGACAATTTCTGCACAACGGCGATGCTATCATCCGAGTTAAAAACAAAGAACTCAATCTAGGAGTTGGGAATGATAGAATCACCTTCCTAATCGACAAAGCTATGCAACATTCTCACTCCAATGATGACACATGCTTCTGTATGGATATTATTGACGAAGTAACGAAGGAAGAATTGGATGCATTGCTCGATGACTGAGCCGTTTTTGAATACATCAGAAAAGATCAACGAAGCATCTCTGGACAAAGAATTCAAAGAATTCATGGCTGTCGATGTCGAAGAAATCCTTGAACAAGAGGAAGAAGTCAAAGACAATTTCAAAGAATTGACCCTTGAGGGAAATTTAAGAATCAAGAATTCTATTCAAGATCTACCAACTGATCTTGAAATGAAACCTCTTCCCAAACATATCGAATATGCTTTTCTGGAAAAAGATTCACTTCTTCCAGTAGTCATATCCGCTCTGCTTAAAGACGATAAAAAGAAACGTCTTGTTTCCGTTCTCAAAAAGCACAATGAAGCATTTTCTTGGAAAACATCTGACATTCCGGGCAACAGCCCATCTTTTTGCAAACATAAAATCAACTTCTAGGACGATGCCAAACCCGTCAATCAAAGACAACGTCGACTTAATCCAAACATGAAATAAATTGTTAAAAAAGATATTATCAAACTTCTCGATACAAATATCATCTACCCCATCAATTATAGTCCTTGGGTAAGTCCTGTCCATTGTGTACCCAATAAAGAAGGAATGATCGTTGTGACGAATGAAAAGAATGAACTTGTTCCAACGAGAATTGTCACCGGTTGGCGTGTTTGTATTGACTGTCGCAAGTTGAACGAAGCCACCCGAAAAGATCATTTTCCTCACCTCCTACCCTCATGGTCAAATGCAGAAATTCACGGGGAACAAATTCTTTTGTATCTCTAGTATTTTCCAATACAATCATAATCTCAATCAAATGGATGCCGATTAGGAGAAAACAACCATTCACATGTCCCCTACGACCTACGCCTACAAGCGTATGCCTTTTGGTCTTTGTAATGCACCTGCAACCTTTCAACAGTGCATGATCGCTATCTTTCAAGACATGCTTGAAACCTCTATGGAAGTTTTCATGGGCGATTTTTTTGTATTTGGAGATTCATTTGATTCATGTTTTGTAAATCTTGAGCAAATGCTCATCCGATGTAAACAAGCCCACCTTGTTTTAAACTGAGAAAAATGTCACTTCATGGTGACAGAAGGAATTGTGCTAGGTCACAATGTTTCCAGTGCATGATTAGAGGTTGACAAGGCAAAAATTAATGTTTATAGCCAAACTTCCACCACCGACTAATGTCAAAACCGTTAGAGTTTTCTTAGACATGCAGGATTCTATCGTTGATTCATCAAAGATTTTTCCAAAATCTCCCATCCGATGACAAAAATTCTTAAAAAAGATACAGTCTTTGACTTCAATAAAGAATGCATCGAGGCATTTGAAGCGCTCAAAGAAAAGTTAACAAATGCACCGATCATGGTTTCCCTAGATTGGTCGGAGCCGTTTCAACTTATGTGCGATGCAAGCGATTTTGTCATTGGAGTTGTGCTCGGATAATGGGAAGGGAAATATTTGTGTCCTATTCACTTCGCCAGCAAAACTCTAAACAACGCATAACAAAATTATATGGTTACTGAAAAACAGCTGCCTGTCGTAGGTTTTACGTTCAATAAATTTTGATCGTACCTTGTTCTCTCAAAATGATTGTTTTTACCGATCATTCTGTGTTTAATTATCTGTTTGCTAAGCAAGATGCTAAATCGCGTCTTATCCAATGGATTTTACTACTCCAAGAATTTGACATCAAGATCAAAAACAAGAAAGGAGCAAAAAATGTCACCGCAAACAATTTATTACGAGTTGAAAATCCGAACCTTGAAGAATTAAGGGATGAAGATATCAATGATAATTTCCCCAATGAAACCCTCATGAATGTCTCATCGAACGATGAAGACAAGATTCCATGGTTCGCTGATTTCGCCAACTATCCAGTTGGAAAAATTCTCAGAAAAAGATTAACTTACGCCCAACGATGCAAGTTCTTCTCGGAGCTTAAGCATTATTTCTGGGATGAACAATATCTCTTTAAAATGCTCCCCGATAGGATTATCAGGAGATGTGTTTACGGTTCTGAAACCTAAAAAATTCTTGATGAATGTCATCATGACCCAACTGGGGGACACTATGGTCCTTCCACTACAGCATAGAAAGTTTTTGATGCTGGTTTTCATTGGCCAACAATTTTCAAGGAAGCTCATACTCTAGTTCAAAACTGTGATGCATCCAACGTTCTGGTAGCCTCTCACAAAGAGATGAGATGTCTAAAAAAACATCCAAGTCAGTGAAATATTCGACATATGGGGAATCGATTTTATAGGACCATTCCCCAAATCCCGTAAGTTCGAATACATCCTCGTTGCTATTGATTACGTGTCTAAATGGGCAGAAGATGAAGCTTTACCCACCAATGATGCACGAGTTGTAATCAATTTCCTAAAGAAGCTTTTCTCTCGATTTGGCATTCTAAAAGATTTAATAAGTGACAGAGGTACTCACTTCTGTAACAAACAAATGGAGAAATTTTTAAAATGATATGGAGTTCACCATCGTTTTGCTACAGCTTACCACCCTCAAACCAGTAGCCAAGTTGAAAACACCAACCGAGCCTTAAAAAGAATTCTCGAAAAAATGGTAAAGGACAATCCTTCTGTTTGGTCAAGGAAACTTGATGACGCTCTGCGGGCACTCCGTACGGCAAAAACCCAATTGGCACTACCCCGGACCGATTGTTGTACAAAAAAAACATTCCTAAAAATGAAACACTTAGACTAGTGGAGAGCTGAGTGACTTTTTATCCCCTTTTTCGTGAGGTGTTCGGCTTTGATGTTTTCTATCATAAGAATTTTATAAATTCATTTCTTGAAGTTACTTTTGAGAAATCTTTTTATAAATTGTTTTAACAGGTTCTACTTGAGGGCAAGCAGAAGTCAAGTGTAGGGATATTTGATAACATCAAATATTTAATACTTTTTGGTGATAAAATACCCCCTAAAATACCTGCAAATATTTCACTAACACTCGAAAACAAGATATTTTCTGTTATTTTGTAGTTTTCAGGTGTAATGCAGGAAAGTAATATAAACAAGAAAAAAGGACTTAAAGTGTAAATTCTGAAGGATGTTACAGCGTAACACTAAAAATGGTTACACCGTAACATAAATTAAGCAAATACGAAGATAAAGGAAGACTTTATGGCGTAACAATTGTAACATCCCCAAATCTGGGTTGCAGCAAAATGTTGAATATCCGAGGGCGTTACTTCATAGATCAATAACACAAGATATGAGAACGACCACTAAACGTGTCATTTAAAAGATACATTGGATTTAACAAATCACTTGTTCAGGTGATAAGCTCATGGCTTTAAATTGTTTGATGACAAAAGTAAAGATTTTGGTTTATAACAAATATCCCAAAATGTAATACATCCCAAATCTTTAGTACTGACTCTTCCAAAGAGTAATCCCCTAATGTATCTTGGCACCTCGTGCCTTATTGACCTGAGAAAAACATGCTTAAAACGTCAATATAAAGTTGGTGAATTCATAGGTTTATGTAAATCAATTGTAGGACCGTAAGATTTCCAAGTGTATGATTAAGCAACAGATGCAAACATCATAAAAAGTAATTACGTTTTCCTAAGCTCATGACACTGAAGCTCGACATGTATGAATGCAATAAATTGCCAATAAATGCCCCTGAATGATGTTCTAACCCGCAACATCCCAAATCCGACATGGTATACGTTTGTTGTCCGGCAGACCGGCACAGTGAGCGCTACTCACCCAAACGGGGACGTCAATCCCAAATAGATCTATTTATAACATTCGCGCTCGCAATCTAGCAATTGACAGTTCATGATAAAAGGGCTCAGTGGGTTATCGCTACTTAGGCAAACACGTAATCATAGTATAAAATGTACACTTGCGTCCAATTTGTAAAACAAAGCATGTTCTCACCCCAACGGTGTAAATCATTTAAATAATTGTAAAACATGGGGCTATGAACTCACCTTAGTAAATAGTCCTCTGAAAATGATAATATATCCAAGTATAGCAAATGAATCACACCGTCAAATACCTAAGTAAATACGGCCAGTCTTAGTCTACAAGTTTAGGCTAAAGACTTAATGTATAAACTACAATAAATTGCTAGTTTATATATACTATTATCACTTGTGTGGTGGTGCACATGTTTATTGTATTTGTATTCACGTGATGGCTCTTGGGAAACTAGGTTAGCACGTTTTCTCTCTTGATATCTCTTATCCTTTTAATTTTAGTTATTTATTTTATTGTCATTTATTTATTTCTTTCAATTAAAATCCAAAACCATTTTCTAAACGTGACACTTCAAATTAAAACTTAATTACAACTTAGCTCTTGGGTGGGACACCATCTAGTTTACCATTCTTATAACTACCCACGATCGGGTTCTATGCCTGTTAGTGCGTCGTTAGGTAGATCGAGTTTTATAAATTTAAAACTTGATAAAAATATATTTTAAAAGAAAATACGCATCAAATAATAATCCACAATTCCTTATTAAACGTTATGGTTCGAAATCTACATGTAATATCTATGACTATCATATTATTTTATTACTTTCGAGCAGCGGTCTATTGTATAAAATATGTTGTCCCTACACAAGTGGAAGAAATCTTAAGTGTGTGCAAGGAACAACATATAATAATATGATTATTGGTTTCTCTTGACCGCAAAGCAAGGAAGCTAATCATTTTACTAGGACTTAAACACACAATATGTCTATTGTCCTATTACAATTAAATGTCATCATATAATAATAAGCTACTTTAACATTTTGAATACATGTTTTAGTAAATAGACTTATGGTTATATTATATAATCATAACTATGAAGTATAAAATTAACTTGAAATTACTATTGAACTCAAGAGTTTGTATTCATAGTTACTTTAGTTAGAATAATTGTGTTCTTGTTAAGACATAATTATAAAGTCCTTGAATTTATTAATGACCCATAATATAAAATAAGTAGTAAAATTGTTATGTCTTCTTGATTAACACGTGAAAATACGGTCCTTGAATTAATCAAAGACTCATAACGTTACTTGACATGTTATGCTTTCTTGAAACATATGAACATAGAGTTATTGTACTATTCAAAGATATATACGTTATAGCATGCGCTTGGGTTAAAATACTTTCTATTCAATTTGGCTCGACCCAATTGGTGAGTATTTGATCCAAAAAAAATTAAGTTATCTAGGGAATTCTGATGGAGTCTCACAATTCTAATATTCATAGAATACTCATAGAATATCACATTATTATGGTCAATGTTTCATTGTGTTTTGAATCAAACTATAGTTCTTATTCTTTTTGATTTTATGGCATAACTTTAATTGCTCTAAACCTCCAAAATAGTGGGTATCGTTATAAGGTTGTATTGGGGCATGCGTGATGTGGGGGGGGGGGAGGGGGGAGGGGAATAGATTGTTTGTTATACAATTAAAGTAGTGGTGGCAAGGGACAGTTTATTGTTTTGTTGGGAAATTCCCACTAACGTTGCTTTTTAAAGGTATCGCTATATAATTTGTTAATATCTTATGAAGCATATTATTAACAAGCTATAGATGAGAACTGTAAAATGCATTTTGTTGTCCTAATTAAGAACAATTTATTGTTGCTTAAATACGTAGAAGCATCGCTTGTTGCAATCAACAAACTCGATGATTCCTTATTGATGAAATCAGATATAATTGATTTTACAGTCTTTACACTATCATAATCATGAACAGAAAATGAGGGTATCCACTTTCTAGCAAATCCTTAGATAAAGCATCACATTTTTCTTCAGACTCGACAAATATTAAAACCTTTCCTTTATCATACCATTCTCCGAGTAGCCCTAACACTCGAGATAATCTTTCATTCTCATACCTCATCTCGACAAGATGGTTCATGTCCCACTGCATGTCTACAAATCCTTTCCTACTAATCCGCTTAAATATTGTCAGCTTTCTAGATCTTATTAATTCATCTTCAGTCATCGCTCCAATTCTACGTCTGTGGTCACTCATCTTTTTTCCCTGATGCATATTAAAAACTTTATTTTATTACTTGTGTTTCTTTCATATTTTCCTATCTTTTAAATGAGGAAGGTAACACTACATGTACCAGGAGAGTAGTAATCTATGTCTATATACAATTCATATATCTTACAACAAAGTAAAGGTATATTAACTTGATACGATTCACAGGCGAAACGCGCAACATATATATAGAGTTTCTCTAAAAAAACTAGACTAGCTTTAGTAGTTATACTCCATACTTATTATTTTTGAACCCACCATTTAATTTGTACACAAACTGTTGTACATATAGTTATGAAATCACCAAGTATACTTTAGCGACATATAAGTAAACCTTAAAATTTATGTTTGTGTTAGTTTATTTATCAACTTACGAGCTTTTATATAAATTTGATTTGACTAAGAAGAAGATATCATGTTAATGTGTCTCCAAAACCCTTTAATGTATAATTTTGAATAATGCAAAGGATAACATTCATTCATGAACCATATATACATATGTGACGAGTGTTGAGGTTTAATAAACTAGTAAACCATTTACTACGAGTACGCAACTGATGGATCTAGTTTGACATTAAGAATTAACACACATAAAATAAGTAATACTAACCACTTATTTTCAAGATCAAGATCTACTCGTTTATTGATACTCTTGGGATTTAATAAACTAGGTAACCAATTATCTACGAGTACGCAGCAGAATGGATCTAGTTTTAGCATATAGATTGACACATAATGAAGGAAAGAAAACTAACCTCTTGCTATTGATCCTGAAAACGAGTTAGCGGTTAAATTACCGCCTCTACGGTTACTCACACAATCACGTCAAGCGAACACGCCAAGTTGTCTAGACTTGATCTCACGAACAAAACACCACGTGTTATAATCACCATGATCCAAACGCACCCTTGATTGAGTTAGAACCGAAAACCAAGAAACCCTAAAAGGGTTTGTATCGAAAATCAAATAACCGAATTCAGTTAGGGTTTTTTAAACCAAAACCGAAAACCCTTGAATAAGGGTTTGTGAATGTCGAGCTAGGAGAACACCTTCGTTGTTGATCTTGTACCGTCAATCTAGGAGAACAAGAGGAACCAAAAAACCCTAAAAGAGTTTTAGTTGATTTCGGTTGAGGGAAAGAAGAACCGAAAATCCCTAAATAGATTTTAGGGTTTCGGTTGAGGTTAGGAGAAGGGAGCACCGAATTTACTTGGTGATTTAGGGATTAGAGAGTTGTAGAATGAATGATTATAAGGCTTAGGGGTGGGTGTATTTATAGTACTCAAACCCTAGTTCAAGATAAACTATAATTCCCCCCAAATCCTAATCACATTCCAACTCTTTCCGTTATCTCCTAATTGGAACCAAACACCCTCATTCTAGAAGCCTTTGGGGCCGGCCACTATAAGTGTCCCCTTTAGGTTTCGGGTTTTGTCCAATTTAACCCCTTGGTTTATTATTTAAAAGTTCATTAAGTTAGTTATACAATTAACGTAAACTAACGACTATTTAAATATTTATCGTGAAGTATTAAACGCATTCTTCATGTATTAATGTGTGTGCCCAATAGGCTCACGTATTTCTAACGTATAAATGCGGAACCAACTCACATAATTTAACAGCTCCCACTTGGGAGTTGGAGTAGCAGTCAACAATTATACTGGCAATGGAAACGTCTAGCAACACTCGCACTTGCCTTTAAAATAGAAATACTTGAGATAAAGTTTCAAGAATTATCTATTATTGGTTATGTATTTCTTGCTATCATCATCCCTTTGTTACAAATACCGTTAAACCATGGATATAGATCCTAACTCATTCCATATATTTTAACATTATGTTTCTTGTTATAGAAATAATTCAGATTTTCCAAATGTAATCAAGAATCATCTTGAATTACCCTTTGAGCACGGCCATGAAATTATCTGATTAATTCTGGAGAGGACCCATGGTATCTTTCTGCACATATCAAGTGGAGGAACAAATTCTTTGTTGACTACAAGTGTTGTGGATGCTGCTTCACATCACTTCCAAGAATAGCCTTTATAACTAACTTATTCAGGATAGCGTTTGACTTATACTTAAAAAGTGATATCCACACATACAGAACTTGTTTGTATCTCAAGTCTAAGGATGACTTATTAAACCATTTTCAACATCTTACTCATGACAGGGATCCAAAAGTAAATGTTCGAAAGTTGGGGTATCCAATATGCATCCCATGTGAATACATATGAGTTTGGCGAGAACAATCCGTATATTCAAAGAATATAACCAACACCCATATTTGCCTTATGTAACAATATTCCTATATTGTTAACCAACAATGGAAATATTTAGAATGATAAATCATTAAAGAATTAAACATGAAATTATAGAATAACAGTTATTATATGAATGAAAATCAAACACCAAGTATCTTTATTTATCAGAAAAAAAAATTGTCTTACAATTCTAAAATTATCCAAATACTAATAAAACACAGATTTACATGAGACTACTAGCTGGTATCATTCCTATTTTCTTAGTCAATTCAGAATGCTTAAGAAATGCTAAAGCATTCGTAAAAGGGTCAGCTAGGTTGTCATCTGTGTCAACTTTTTCTATCCTCACATCACCCATTTCTATGGTTTTTCAAAGATAGTGAACTTTTGCGCGAAAATGTCTTGCACTTTTAGTAACTCCATGATCTTTCGCTATTGTTATGGCTCCAGTATTATCACAATACATATTTATAGGTTCTTCAATAGTAGGAACAACACCAAGCCCAGAAATGAATTTTCTAATCCATAGACCCTCTTTCGATGCATCAAAAGCATAGATATATTCAGCATCTGTAGATGAAGTTGCAAAAATACTTTGCTTTGTGCTTATCCAGTCAACAACACCTCCATTTAAACGAATACATACCTAGTCTGAGACTTGAGGTCGTCAACATCCGTCACATATCCAACGTCAGTATAACAAGAAACCCCTGAGCTCTCATTTCATATCACCTCCGTAAACAAGAAACATTTCTTTAGTATTGCGAAGATACTTCATAATGTTCTTAATAGTAGTCCAGTGAAGTTCACTTGGATTCTGTTAAAATCGACTTGTCATGTTCTGAGCGAACGCAACATCAGGACGAGTATATCTTACAACATACATAATTGATCCAACAGCCGAGGCATATAGGATATTTTACACGCGCTGTTTTTCATCTGGTGTTGACGCACCTTGTGATTTACTCAATTTTAGCTTTTCTAGCATTGGGATAGTTCTCCAATTTTCCATAAAATATCTTTTAAAGATTTTCTCAATGTAAGCACTTTGACATAAACCAATTAACCGCTTTGATCTATCTCTATAGATCCTAATTCCAAGAATATATGCAGCTTCTCCTAAATCATTCATAGCAAAACATTTTCCAAGATAGGATTTTACATCTTGTAACATTGGAATATTGTTTCCCATGATCAATATGTCATCGACATACAAGATTAGGAAAGTGACATAACTCCCACTAGCTTTCATATATACACATGGCTCATCACGATTTTAACTGAAACCGAATTTCTTAATTTCATCATCAAATCGTTTATTCCATTGCCTAGATGCTTGCTTAAGTCCATAAATGGAACGCTTCAGCTTGCATACTCGATTAGGATACTTTGGAAACAAACCCTTCAGGTTGTTCCATGTATACCTCTTCATGGAGATGTCCATTGAGGAAGGTAGTTTTGACATCTATTTGCTAAATCTCATAGTCAAAGAATGCAGCTATCCAAAAGCTAATCCTAGAAAGCTCTAGATTTAATGCACAGAGAAAAAAAGTTTATATCAGGGTTTCTTGTCATTAACATCGCGTTCCCTGGGTTTGTGTGAAAGCTATTGCTAAGCCCAAACGAGCTTTAATAGGTGTGTATGCTCCAGTCCATGTCGGTCTTCTACAAGGCCAGGTGATGAAGGGGAATTATCCATGTCGGGTCTTTGCTTGTTTGAAGAGCCATTGTAGACCGAACAGTTCTATGTCGTAAGTAGGAAGATCAACTAACTTCACCAGACTTCGTTGCCTCGTGCTCATAGGAATTGTCATCTTCACATTCATTAAGCGATTAGCCATTTTAGATTCAGGATGCCCAACAAATGCAAGCTTTATAGTTAGCGGGATTCGATACACGTACTTCACCAAGATCCCCTAAAACTCAATGTTCCTCGAGGCATCGTACGTGTAAACACAATCGTTCTTGGACACTGCATGTCCTTGGTAGACCAGTGCGAATGAGATTGATATCACTTTGAGGTTCATTAATTTCTTGATCATCCTCTTCATGATGTAAGCTAGTGTCTATAGAAGGATGCATATCTTCTTCTTGAATGATTTCAAGATCTTCTATACTCCCACTTACTTCTAGAGTTATAAGACTATTCTCAAAGAATTCAACATTCCTTGCAACAAATACTTTGTTCTCGGGTGGGTAGTAGAAAGAATATCCCATCGTTTTCCATGGGTAGGCTCAGTTCCTACAAAGATACACTTTATAGTCTGGGTTTCCCATTTTGTTAGTAGTAGGTAAGTCTGTATCACGCTTAACAAGTTTCCTCATAACCCAGTACTTTTAAGTAAGGACAACTGTATGGGCTTAGCCCATAGCCATACATTTGATGGTGTCTTATCAACCTCTGGTTGAGCGACACTACATCCGAGAGCCAAGAATGCGGCAGCAGACTCAAGGTGCAATAATCCGAGAGGTGGTATCCCAATAGGAAACTTGAAGATAGTAGTTTGCACTCATCATGGAGCGAACCATTTTCTAGCAGTGTTTCTATATCCCTCGTCTGACACAACATTATGGTCGATGGTCGTGTAAGGAGTACGTTCCGGGCATTGGTGCGAAATTGACCTGAAGACCGCGGTGAGATACAAAAACACTGTGACTCATATATTCACGCTCCACGATCAGAACGTAGTGACTTAATGGACTTCCCATTGTTTTCTACTCCTTTTGAAATACTTTAACTTAAAAGTTTCAAACACTTCATGTTTATGTTTTAGCAAGTAAACATAACCATAACGACTAAAGTCGTCAGTGAAAGTGACGAAGTAGCTTGCTCCTTGTCTAGACACAGTTCTAAATGGACCACATACATCGTGTGGAATTACCCAATAGATCTTAGCCCGTTCCACTTGTGTGAATAAGGAGACTTTCTTGCCATCGATTCCAGCGCCATGCTGGAACATACACTTCTTCAAAGACATAATGATCAGGATGAATGAAAGAAAGGTCCATCATTTTAGCAACTTTCCTTAAGCCATTTCTTGCTACTGTGTTCAATACGACAGTGCCACAAGAGATGTAGAGAGCCAAGAGCTAACCTTTGGCTCTTTTATTGTAACAGCATACAAAGAACTATCATTTTGTATTAAAGAAGCTAATCAGTATGTCATAAATATCATCGTCGTGGGATAGTGCCACAAAAATAAACCAAATTAATTTCTAGAACAACTGAATATTGACTTTATCATTCGTCTAAAGCGGATAACAAAACCATCCTTATACAAACGTGAAACTGAAATGATGCCTCTAGTGATAGAGGGAGCATAATGAAAATTGTGTAAAATTAAAACTAGTTCACGAGCGGGAGGACAATCGAAATCAAAATTCTCCAATAGCCTTCAACTCCTGCACATGACCATTTTCGCTCACCTTGTATAGACTTAAAGCTCCTGCTTTCAATTTCCTTACTTCCATTGAGACCCTGATGTGGGTGACGAGTATATACAGATAATGAGTAAGGATTAAACCACAACCCGTATCGTAAACCCAAGATGTACTAGGAAAAGAACAGAGTTCTATGGTGAAATTACTTGAAGTGCTAGCTCCTTGAGATAGCTTCTAAAAGAATAGAGTTCTATGAGTACCACACTTCAGGTATTTTCACCATAGAACTCTATTATTTTCCTCGTACATCTTGGGTTTACGATATGGGTTGTGGTACTCGTATCTGTATAACTACTCAGGGTCTCAGGGGAAGTAGAAACTGAAGCCAGGAGCTTTAAGTCTATACGTGGGTGATGGTCATCGTGCAGGAGTTGAAGCTATTAGAGAATTTCACTTGTGTCTCCCTAGTTGACTAGTTTTAATTTTACACAATAATCATTATGCACCATCTATAACTAGAGGCATCATTTCAATTAAACGTTTGTATAAGGATGGTTTTGTTAACCGCATTGAGAATGATAATTCAATTTTACTTTCTAGGAATAATTTGGTTTATTTTTATGCTATCCCACAGGATGATATTTATGAAATTGATTTATCTTCTTCTAATACAAATGATAGTTATATGTATGTTGTTAGCAATAAAAGGGCCAAGCTTAACTTGGACTCTACTCTCTTGTGGCACTGTCGTCTTGGACACATTAGCAAGAAACGCAATGAGAAGTTGCAACATGATGGACTTCTTAATTCAACTAACATTAAGTCTTTTGAAAAGTGTGTTTCCTGCATGTCTGGAAAGATGGCAAGAAAACCTTATTCACATCAAGTAGAAAGGGCTAAAGATCTACTTGGACTAATCCACACCGATGTATGTGGTCCATTTAGAACTGCGTCAAGACAAGGAGCAAGCTACTTCATCACTTTTACTGACGACTTTAGTCGTTATGGTTATGTTTACTTGCTGAAACATAAACATGAAGTGTTTGAAACTTTTAAAGTATTTTAAAAGGAAGTAGAATACCAAATCAGAAAGACCATTAAGTCACTACGTTCTGATTGTGGAGGTGAATATATGAGTCAAGAGTTTTTGGATCATCTAAAGGAGCATGGGATTATTGCCCATCAAACTCCTCCTTATACGCCACAACATAATGGTGTGTCAGAGATGAGAAATAGAACACTGATAGACATGGTTCGCTCCATGATGAGTCAATCTACTATTCCAAAGTCCTTTTGGGATTATGCCCTTGAGTCTGCTGCACGCAGTCTCAACATGGTTCCAACTAAGAAGGTTGAAAAGACACCATACGAAGTATGACATGGGCAAGCCCCTAAGCTGTCTCACTTAAAAGTCTGAGGTTGTGAGGCACTTGTTAAGCGTGATACACTTACCAAACCCGACAAACTAGAGCCTATATCTATTAAGTGTATCTTTGTAGGATACTCAAAGGAAACAATAGGTTACTCCTTCTACTACCCACCTGATAACAAGGTACTTGTTGCTCGGAATGCTGAATTCTTTGAGAATAGTCTTATAACTCAAGAAGCAAGTGGGAGTTTAGAAGATCTTGAAATAATTCAAGAAGAAGATACGCATCCTTCTGTTAATACTAGCTTACATCATGATGAGGATGACCAAGAAATTGATGAACCTCAAAGTGATATAATTCCCATTCGTAGGTCCATAAGGATAAGACATGCCCCAGATCACATGTGCTTACACGTCGATGCTGAGGAACATGAGTTAGGGGATCTTGGTGAACTCGCTAACTATAAAGCGGTATTGTTGGATCCTGAATCTGACAAATGGCTTAATGCTACAAATGTGGAAATGCAATCCATGAGAGACAACGAAGTCTGGGAGTTATTTGATCTTCCTCCTAACGGCAAAACCATTGGTCACAAATGGCTCTTTAAAAAGAAGACCGACATAGATGGCGCAGTACACACCTATAAAGCTCGTCTGGTAGCAAAGGGCTTCACTCAAACCCCAGGGATTGCTTATGAAGAAACCTTTTCTCTTATTGCAGACATTAGAGCTATTAGGATTCTTATAGCCATAGCTGTATTCTATGACTATGAGGTTTGGCAAATGGATGTCAAAACCGCCTTCCTCAATGGATATCTCTATAAAGAGGTATACATGGAGCAACCAGAGGGTTTTGTTAATCTAAAATTTTGAAACCGAGTTTGCAAGCTGAAGCGTTCTATTTATGGACTTAAGCAAGCAACTAGGAAATGGAATAAACGATTTAATGATAAAATTAAGAAATTCAAGTTCAGTTAAAATCATGATGAGCCATGTGTATATCTGAAAGCTAGTAGGAGTTATGTCACTTTCCTAATCTTATATGTCGACGACATATTGATCATGGGAAACAATATTCCAATGTTACAAGATGTAAAATCCTATATTGGAAGATGTTTTGCTATGAAAGATCTAGGAGAAGCTGCATATATTCTTGGAATTAAGATCTACCGAGATAGATTAAGATGGTTAATTAGTTTATGTCAAAGTGCTTACATTTAGAAAATCTAGAAAAGATTTTTCATAGAGAATTCCAAACGTGGAACTATCCCAATGCAAAAAAAGCTGAAATTAAGTAAGTCACAAGGTGCTTTAACACCTGCTGAAAAACAACGCATGCGAAATGTCCTATATGCCTCGGCTGTTGGATTGATTATGTATGCTGAGAGATATACTCGTCCTGATGTTGCGTTCGCTCAAAACATAACAAGCCGATTTCAATAGAATCCAAATGAACTTCACTAGACTACTGTTAAGAACATTCTAAAGTATCTTCGCAATACTAAAGATATGTTTCTTGTTTACGGAGGTGATACGAAATGAGAGCTTAGGGTTTCTTACTACACTAACGCTAGATATCTGACAGATGCTGATGACCTCAAGTCTTAGACTGGATATGTATTCGTTCTAAATAGAGGTGTTGTTGACTAGAAAAGCACAAAGCAAAGTATTTTTGCAACTTCATCTACAGATGCTAAATACATCGCTGCTTTTGATGCATTGAAAGAGGCTGTATGGATTCAAAAATTCATTTATAGGCTTGGTGTTGTTCCCACAATTAAAGAACCCATAAATATGTATTGTGATAATACTAAAGCCATAGAAATAGTGAAAGATCATGGAGTTACTAAAGGTGCAAGGCACTTTTGCACAAAAGTTCACTATCTTCGAGAAACTATTGAAATGGGTGATGTGAGGAAAGAAAGAGTTGACACAGATGACACCCTAGCTGACCCTTTTATGAAGGCTTTAGCATTTCCTAAGCATTTTGAATTGACTAAGAAAATAGGAATGACACCAGCTAGTAGTCTCATTTAAATCTGTGTTTTGTTAGTATTTGAATAATTTAGAATTGTAAGACAGTTTTAATTTTTGATGAATAAAGATACTTGGAATTTGTTTTTCATTC